>WNWK01007088.1:0-97995 GCA_009830355.1 Cherax destructor | reverse complement strand
GTGAAGTGCTATGGTAGTACCAGTGGTGGTGTCAGTGGTGGAGTCCCTACCACCACTGGTGAAGTGCTATGGTATTTCCAGTGGTGGTGCGGTGGTCAGTCCACCACTGGTGAAGCTATGGTAGTTCCAGTGGTGGTGTCAGTGGTGGTGAGCTCCTACCACCACTGGTGAAGTGCTATGGTAGTCCAGTGGTGTCAGTGGTGGTGTAGCCTACCACCACTGGTGAAGTGCTATGGTAGTCCAGTGGTGGTCAGTGGTGGTGGCAGCTCTACCACCACTGGTGAAGTGCTATGGTAGTTCCAGTGGTGGTGTCAGTGGTGGTGGAGCTCCTACCACCACTGGTGAAGTGCTATGGTAGTACCAGTGGTGGTGTCAGTGGTGGTGGCAGCTCCTACCACCACTGGTGAAGTGCATGGTAGTACCAGTGGTGTCAGTGGTGGTGGCAGCCCTACCACCACTGGTGAAGTGCTATGGTAGTCCAGTGGTGGTGTCAGTGGTGGTGGCAGCTCCTACCACCACTGGTGAGTGCTATGGTAGTCCAGTGGTGGTGTCAGTGGTGGTGAGCACCCTACCACTGGTGAAGTGCTATGGTAGTACCAGTGGTGGTGTCAGTGGTGGTGGCAGTCTCCTACCACCACTGGTGAAGTGCTATGGTAGTACCAGTGGTGGTGTCAGTGGTGGTGGCAGCTCCTACCACCACTGGTGAAGTGCTATGGTCCAGTGGTGTCAGTGGTGGTGGCAGCTCCTACCACCACTGGTGAAGTGCTATGGTAGTCCAGTGGTGGTGTCAGTGGTGGTGGCAGTCCTACCACCACTGGTGAAGTGCTATGGTAGTTCCAGTGGTGGTGCAGTGGTGGTGGAGCTCCTACCACCACTGGTGAAGTGCTATGGTAGTACCAGTGGGTAGTGCTGGTGCAGTTGGTGGAGCCTACCACCACTGGGAAGGCTATGGTAGACCAGTGGTGGGGGGGCCTACCACCACTGGTGAAGTGCTATGGAGTACCAGTGGTGTCATGGTGGTGGACACCACCACTGGAGTGCTATGGTAGTACCAGTGGTGGTGTCATGGTGGTCAGCCCTACCACCACTGGTGAAGTGCTATGGTAGTACCAGTGGTGGTGTCAGTGGTGGTAGCTCCTACCACCACTGGTGAAGTCTATGGTAGTACCAGTGGTGGTGTCAGTGGTGGTGGAGTTTACCACCACTGGTGAAGTGCTATGGTAGTACCAGTGGTGGTGTCAGTGGTGGTGGGCCTACCACCACTGGTGAAGTGCTATGGTAGTACCAGTGGTGGTGTCAGTGGTGGTGGAGCTCACCACCACTGGTGAAGTGCTATGGTAGTACCAGTGGTGGTGTCAGTGGTGGTGAGCTCCTACCACCACTGGTGAAGTGCTATGGTAGTACCAGTGGTGGTGTCAGGTGGTTGGAGCTCCTACCACCACTGGTGAAGTGCTATGGTAGTACCAGTGGTGGTGTCAGTGGTTGGAGTCCTACCACCACTGGTGAAGTGCTATGGTAGTCCAGTGGTGGTGTCAGTGGTGGTGCAGTCCACCACCACTGGTGAAGTGCTATGGTAGTCCAGTGGTGGTGTCAGTGGTGGTGCAGCTCCACCACCACTGGTGAAGTGCTATGGTAGTACCAGTGGTGGTGCAGTGGTGGTGGCAGCCCACCACCACTGGTGAAGTGCTATGGTAGTACCGGGTGGTGGTGGTGGCAGCCCTACCACCACTGGCATGACAGTGCCACCATGTGTCAGTAGACCAGTGGTGTCAGTGGTGGTGGCAGCCCTACCACCACTGGTGAAGTGCTATGGTAGTACCAGTGGTGGTGTCAGTGGTGATGGCAGCTCCTACCACCACTGGTGAAGTGCTATGGTAGTACCAGTGGTGGTGTCAGTGGTGGTGGCAGCTCCTACCACCACTGGTGAAGTGCTATGGTAGTGTCAGTGGTGGTGGCAGCTCCTACCACAACTGGTGAAGTGCTATGGTAGTTCCAGTGGTGGTGTCAGTGGTGGTGGCAGCTCCTACCACCACTGGTGAAGTGCTATGGTAGTTCCAGTGGTGTCAGTGGTGGTGGCAGCTCCTACCACCACTGGTGAAGTGCTATGGTAGTACCAGTGGTGGTGTCAGTGGTGGTGGCAGCTCCTACCACCACTGGTGAAGTGCTATGGTAGTTCCAGTGGTGTCAGTGGTGGTGGCAGCTCCTACCACCACTGATGAAGTGCTATGGTAGTACCAGTGGTGGTGGCAGCTCCTACCACCACTGGTGAAGTGCTATGGTAGTTCCAGTGGTGGTGTCACTGGTGGTGGCAGCTCCTACCACCACTGGTGATGTGCTATGGTAGTACCAGTGGTGGTGTCAGTGGTGGTGGCAGCTCCTACCACCACTGGTGAAGTGCTATGGTAGTACCAATGGTGGTGTCAGTGGTGGTGGCAGCTCCTACCACCACTGGTGAAGTGCTATGGTAGTACCAGTGGTGGTGTCAGTGGTGGTGGCAGCTATTACCACCACTGGTGAAGTGCTATGGTAGTACCAGTGGTGGTGTCAGTGGTGGTGGCAGCTCCTACCACCACTGGTGAAGTGCTATGGTAGTTCCAGTGGTGGTGTCAGTGGTGGTGGCAGCTCCTACCACCACTGGTGAAGTGCTATGGTAGTACCAGTGGTGGTGTCAGTGGTGGTGGCAGCTCCTACCACCACTGGTGAAGTGCTATGGTAGTACCAGTGGTGGTGTCAGTGGTGGTGGCAGCTCCTACCACCACTAGTGAAGTGCTATGGTAGTTCCAGTGGTGGGGTCAGTGGTGGTGGCAGCTCCTACCACCACTGGTGTCGCGTGGGTCTTGGGAGAGATATATAGGAGGTCAAAGATACTCCTTGTTGGATGGTTACGGTATATTTACAGTAAGTGAAGGAGAGTCCAGCCACCCGTCTGTCTCGCCTGTAGGTCTAACGTTAGTGAGCGAGAGTGCCTAAGAGAGGCTGTGCACATGCGCTGAGCCTCTGACGTCAGCGGGTACCGTGATGTCACACGCAAAGGGACCAGCTGTATAAAAGGAAAGATACACTACACAAGTGTATATATGATACTGACACGACAGCTCGGCCATGTTATCGTATGATGTCTCGGCATACTATACAACTCTATAGACTGAACAGACAGGTGGTACTGGATGAATCTATACAATAGCAAACACATTATAACTTTGAACTGATCAAGATTAATCTTACTCTCGCACTTCTTGAGTTAATGGTACATAAGAGAAATTTAATGGATCTAGATATAATGGATTATATATAAAACAATTGCAAATTTGATCGATCAATCGATATGTATTCATGTACTCTTCGGCTTCTGAGGAAGAATAAATATTTACAGGGAAGAAGTTTTAACAGGAAAGATAAACTCGGCTAACACGGGTTATACTGTTAAAACTCAGAACTCAGAGAGAACTTGAACACACAACAATCTTGCTAGATACTGGAAATCTAATAACAAAACACAGTCAATAATTCGGTTCTAAACTGGATTTTCTAATTTTCTATCTTTAGCTCACAACTTATGATCACTTTCCTACTGGAGGAATGAACAACTCGGTTTTGATTAACTTATAATCACTTTCCTACTGGAGGAATAAACAGGCTCGGTGGAGTGGATGGATCCTCCCCGGTTGAAATAGTTAGCTCAATGACACAAAGTATGAGCAAAGGAGAACGGTTCTCACTATCTCTTACTGCAGGTAAGAATTACTCGACACACGACACTTTACTCTGCAAAGGCTTACTGTCAACTGGAAGGAACACTATCTGGAACATGAGGGACAACAACTGGCACTCTAGTGAGTACACTAGCAACAGAAATGGCTTTCTGCAATTGCTTTTGCATCAGCGAGAGATGCTATAACTCATTCAAATAGTCTTTCTTCAACAAAGCGTCCCCTGGAGAGGAACTACTACTTGAACTAGCAACATTGCAAGGATAGACTCAGTACTCAAGGCAGTCCGGGATACCTCCGGTACCCTAGGCATCTGAACGCTATCTTGCATGCAAGATATTGTAGGGGCTGAATTCCAGACAGGAGTGACAGTAATACTAGTGCCTTGATCGTCGCTACGTTAATAAGTGAAACACATACTTTCTACAAGAACTAATCTGAACTTCACATTCCGCATCACTCTGGCAATTCTCTGATACAAGCTGGAGAACAAACACATTGTTCAAAGGCTAGAGACTGTCTTTCAGTCATTAAGGGACTATGAGGGCTGTTTACTGACTCATTATCATTATGGCGCTGAATGGCAATACACACAGTATTATCGCACATGGTTACTAGAACTTCAATTCCTCGACTGGCAGCAAACACATTACTACTTAACTTTACTTGAGACATGACTGAGCAATTAAACGAGAATCGAATTGAAAGCAAAATTTACACAAGTATATGGCACAATATAGCTTAACTGATAGTAATTATTAACTATTCTGCATGAGTAACACGGATAATAGCACAATAACACTATAGAAAAGATAACTCACTGGAAATTGACTTGGCAAGAATATTCAACACACTAAGATAAAACAATCTAGCTTTAACTTGAACAGCAAAATGAGTTTTCTTTTCTTTAAATATCAACAAAATTGCAACACAATAAAAAGAATTAAATACACAATTAATTAAAAGAATTCAATAATGCTTATGGCACTAGCAACAATCTGATAAAACAAATCGATAGAATTGTTCACTGGCAAAAATTAAAGTAACTTTACTGCTTGTATCACTAGAAGTTCACTGGAATAATTACTTATTACTCTAGGAAATGACAAGTTACTAGAGCAATTAAACACAACAAAATTGATAAAACAAGGTGAATACTGGCCAATTTACTTTACACAAAATCAATTTCAGGAATGACTGATTGAAAAAAATTCACACTGGGGTAAATTATTTTCACACAGCACAAAGATATTAGAAATAAAATAGTTTGAACACTCTTACTCTTAATTGCAAGCAAAGCAAGGTAACTCAATGCAACAGTTACTGAACAATTTACTAAAAACACTGACTTTAAACAAACTTAAGAGTGAATTTGTTCAACAACACATGAAAACAAATGAAAAATTAATGACAATAAAATGGTATTAACACTTACATTAGCTGAAGATACTCCTCAAAGGTACAGAACAGTTAACTTACTGTCTCTACAAAGTCATGCTCTTGTTGACTATATACAAGTAATTATTGTAGCAAAATAATATCTTCAGTAAGTTATTTGTCTAATCTGCAAAATGAAGGCACATTAGCACTATACAAAGTGCCAGTGGTGTCAGTGGTGGTGGCAGCTCCTACCACCACTGGTGAAGTGATATGGTAGTACCAGTGGTGGTGTCAGTGGTGGTGGCAGCTCCTACCACCACTGGTGAAGTGCTATGGTAGTTCCAGTGGTGGTGTCAGTGGTGGTGGCAGCTCCTACCACCACTGGTGAAGTGCTATGGTAGTTCCAGTGGTGGTGTCAGTTGTGGTGGCAGCTCCTACCACCACTGGTGAAGTGCTATGGTAGTACCAGTGGTGGTGGCAGCTCCTACCACCACTGGTGAAGTGCTATGGTAATACCAGTGGTGGTGTCAGTGGTGGTGGCAGCTCCTACCACCACTGGTGAAGTGCTATGGTAGTACCAGTGGTGGTGTCAGTGGTGGTGGCAGCTCCTACCACCACTGGTGAAGTGCTATGGTAGCACCAGTGGTGGTGTCAGTGGTGGTGGCAGCTCCTACCACCACTGGTGAAGTGCTATGGTAGTACCAGTGGTGGTGTCAGTGGTGGTGGCAGCTCCTACCACCACTGGTGAAGTGCTATGGTAGTACCAGTGGTGGTGTCAGTGGTGGTGGCAGCTCCTACCACCACTGGTGAAGTGCTATGGTAGTTCCAGTGGTGTCAGTGGTGGTGGCAGCTCCTACCACCACTGGTGAAGTGCTATGGTAGTACCAGTGGTGGTGTCAGTGGTGGTGGCAGCTCCTACCACCACTGGTGAAGTGCTATGGTAGTACCAATGGTGGTGTCAGTGGTGGTGGCAGCTCCTACCACCACTGGTGGGAAGAATAAGATGACCATCTTGGTAATATTAATGTGGGTGGGTTAACAAGCCAGGATATTCCCAAAATAAGCCACACAGTGTGGCTTACTTAGGGGTTATCCTGGCTTGTGGTTCCTGCCTAACCCAGGTGACTCCTACACCTGGGAAATGTGTCTTAATAATAATAATAATAATAATAATAATAATAATAATAATAAATAATAATATTTTTATTTGGACATGATACAAAGAATTACATTTGGTCATTGAGATTACATGAGGTGTACATGCCAAAAGCCCCTAGTATGCAGGGCATTTTGGGCAGACTTAAAATTAACTTAAAACTAAATTGTAAGAATTTTTGTAGATAGTATACAATGAGTAAAGGTGAGTATTTAAGCTATGAAATTTGAACATAGTTTTGTACTTTTGTCTTCATTATAAAATTAATTAAATCAGATTAAACAAATTAAAGCAATAATAATAATAAAATAATAAAAAGTTATGGTTGATAATTTATAAAATAAGTAAAGTTGCATATCTAAGTTTTAAAGTTTGAATATAAGTTGAACATATCAATTAATTGTAGCAATCTATTGCAGCAATGCAACCTTACTGTCGTTGTGCGAACTGTTACTGTTACTGTTGCTGTTACTGTTGCTGTTACTGTTGAAGCTACCCTTGGATCAGAGAGTGCCTGGGGGATGTCTGGTCCGTGTGGGTTTAGAGACTGGCCCAGGAGGGTAACAATGTGACCTGCATTGGAACAGTGGTTGTGTTGTCAGGAATAATTGTACGTTAGTTGATACCAGGGAAGGCTTGTTAGTGTGGCAGGGTAGGCAGGGAGGGGGCTAGGGTAGGCAGAGTGCAAGGGTAGGCAGGGTGCCAAGGTAGAGAGGGAGGGTGCCAGGGAAAGCAGGGGCACATGGTGCCAGGGTAGGCAGGGTGGCAGGGTGCCAAGGTAGAGAGGGAGGGTGCCAGGGAAGGCAGGGACACAGGGTGCCAGGGTAGGCAGGATGGCAGGATGCCAAGGTAGAGAGGGAGGGTGCCAGGGAAGGCAGGGACACAGGGTGCCAGGGTAGGCAGGGTGGCAGGATGCCAAGGTAGAGAGGGAGGGTGCCAGGGAAGGCAGGGAGACAGGGTGCCAGGGAAGGCAGGGAGACAGGGCAGAGAGAGAGAATACTTCCATTTTTCTTTGTATGTGTGTGTGTTAGTTACCATTTTGTCCTAGGCACATGTCAATTAGACACTAGGCCTGTTGTATATATGTGTGTGTGTATGTGTATGTAAGGAAACACTTCGAAATGTTTCTGCCCCACCGGGAATTGAACCCGGCCCCTCCGTGCGTCAAGCAAGAGCTTTACCCACTAGGCCACCGGGGGCGTATGTGTGTGTGTGTGTGTGTAGGGCTTTTGATTCAAGGAATTGCAGCTTCCTGGAATCAAAGCTCATTACCTCCCAGGTGCTATATAACTCCATTTAGGGTTTCCCATTTCTCATGAATTTTAAAATCCCTATTTCCAACATCTTCCCCATTTTTAAAGATGTTAGTTCATCTCACAACCGCAAGGACCCGGGTTCAATCCTGGGTGAGGAGAGACGTGTCTCTTGAAGACCACAGATGGAGTATAGAAGGACCTCGGGGTGAGCACTGCACCGAGCATATCACATGAAAGTTAGCTTTCAGGAACCTTAACACTGTACACCGTGTACGTCACACACTGTACACCGTGTACGTCACACACTGTACACCGTGTACGTCACACACTGTACACCGTGTACGTCACACACTGTACACCGTGTACGTCACACACTGTACACCGTGTACGTCACACACTGTACACCGTGTACGTCACACACTGTACACCGTGTACGTCACACACTGTACACCGTGTACGTCACACACTGTACACCGTGTATGTCACACACTGTACACCGTGTACGTCACACACTGTACACCGTGTATTTCACACACTGTACACCGTGTATGTCACACGCTGTATACAGTGTACGTCACACACTGTACACCGTGTACGTCACACACTGTACACCGTGTACGCACACACTGTACACCGTGTACGTCACACACTGTACACCGTGTAAGTCACACACTGTACACCGTGTACGTCACACACTGTACACCGTGTACGTCACACACTGTACACCGTGTACGTCACACACTGTACACCGTGTACGTCACACACTGTACACCGTGTACGTCACACACTATACACCGTGTACGTCACACACTGTACACCGTGTACGTCACACACTGTACATCGTGTACGTCACACACTGTACACAGTGTACGTCACACACTGTACATCTTGTACGTCACACACTGTACACCGTGTACGTCACACACTGTACATCTTGTACGTCACACACTGTACATCGTGTACGTCACACACTGTACATCGTGTACGTCACACACTGTACATCGTGTACGTCACACACTGTACATCGTGTACGTCACACACTGTACATCTTGTACGTCACACACTGTACACCGTGTACGTCACACACTGTACATCTTGTACGTCACACACTGTACATCGTGTACGTCACACACTGTACATCGTGTACGTCACACACTGTACACCGTGTACGTCACACACTGTACATCGTGTACGTCACACACTGTACACCGTGTACGTCACACACTGTACATCGTGTACGTCACACACTGTACATCGTGTACGTCACACACTGTACATCGTGTACGTCACACACTGTACATCACCTGTACGTCACACACTGTACATCGTGTACGTCACCACTGTACATCGTGTACGTCACACACTGTACATCTTGTACGTCACACACTGTACACCGTGTACGTCACACACTGTACATCTTGTACGTCACACACTGTACACCGTGTACGTCACACACTGTACATCGTGTACGTCACACACTGTACACCATGTACGTCATACACTGTACACCGTGTACGTCACACACTGTCCACCGTGTACGTCACACACTATACACCGTGTACGTCACACACTGTACACCGTGTACGTCACACACTGTGCATCGTGTACGTCACACACTGTACACCGTGTACGTCACACACTACACCATATACGTCAGGCCCATACTGGAGTATGCAGCACCAGTTTGGAACCCACACCTGGTCAAGCACGTCAAGAAAGTAGAGAAAGTGCAAAGGTTTGCAACAAGACTAGTCCCAGAGCTAAGTGGCATGTCCTACGAGGAGAGGTTAAGAGAACTAAGGGTAAGGGGTATGTCCTACGAGGAGAGGTTAAGGGAACTAAGGGTAAGGGGTATGTCCTACTAGGAGAGGTTAAGGGAACTAAGGGGCATGTCCTACTAGGAGAGGTTAAGCGAACTAAGGGGCATGTCCTACTAGGAGAGGTTAAGGGAACTAAGGGGCATGTCCTACTAGGAGAGGTTAAGGGAACTAAGGGGCATGTCCTACTAGGAGAGGTTAAGGGAACTAAGGGGCATGTCCTACTAGGAGAGGTTAAGGGAACTAAGGGGTATGTCCTACTAGGAGAGGTTAAGCGAACTAAGGGGTATGTCTTACGAGGAGAGGTTAATGGAACTAAGGGGTATGTCCTACGAGGAGAGGTTAAGGGAACTAAGGGGTATGTCATATGACAGACAAGCACCAAACGAGCCTGGCCCAAGACCGGGCAGTAGAAAAACTGTGAAATCATCAAAGGTTTATTATCAATATTAGTGTGGTTTAATTCTTAACAACCCCCCCCCCCCGTTTTCATGCCGGCAATGGGGGAGAGCCTTCTGCTTGACTATTCCTGGTCCACACACTTAGGTAGTACACAAGATAGTTCTTCATCTGGATAGTTCCTCTCGGAAGATAGTATCTATTTTGACTTTAATGTCCACTTCTCTCTCTCTCGCTATTATATATATATATATATATATATATACACTTTAAACATCTAAAAACAACAAAACAAGTGGAGTCAGTATACCAGTGTGAGGCAAGACATACTTATCTAAGTGTAAAACACCACTTAACCACTGCAGTCAGTGGTAGCACTTAGTAAGCTGGGCAAGTGTTGTGAGCCGCATAAAGTGAGCACTCACCTCGCTACTCACTCTCATATTTAATAACCCCCAAATTGAGTCATTAAGATCTCCACATTTGGTCAGAGAGGTGAGGTCAGGATGACACCTAGCCCTGTTGCTCTGTTACTCTCGTCCCAACGGTAAGAACGGCGGCTGCTGACATTCGCAGTACCGTTGCTGGGACTGATTACCTTGTCTTGAAGACTACTGTATACACCACTAACTCCAAGACTGACGGACTGATTACCTTGTCTTTTATACATAGTTCTACAGTCTTCCCATTATATCCTTGAATTTGTATTATTAAAGCCACTAGATGGGCGAAACGTCTACAAATAAAGATACCCAGATGTTGTACATGCGTCTAATTACACAGTGTGAAGGGTATCCCACATGTAAACACACATATTTCCTTTCCAATTTACACATGATACGAGACTGTTAATCACACTAGAAAGCCACTAACACACGGTACTTGCAGACACAATGTAAACATCTGTCACACCTGTGTAATTTTTTACAGAGCAGCCACAAGGCAGGTGAAAATCTACAGTAGGCCTAGTTAGGCCGTGCCGGTAGAAAGCTTAAATCTAGCGAGCCTTATTTCAGAGGTTATGGGTCAATCCAGGATTTCCTTCAAACTTAGGATAAGCTAGGGCAATCTAGGATAATCCAGGATAACTTAGGATAAGATAGGGCAATCTAGGATAATCCAGGATAACTTAGGATAAGATAGGGCAATCTAGGATAATCCAGGATAACTTAGGATAAGCTAGGGCAATCTAGGATAATCCAGGATAACTTAGGATAAGCTAGGGCAATCTAGAATAATCCAGGATAACTTAGGATAAGCTTGGGCAATCTAGGATAATCCAGGATAACTTAGGATAAGCTAAGGCAATCTAGGATAATCCAGGATAACTTAGGATAGGCTAGGGTAATCTAGGATAATCCAGGATAACTTAGAATAAGCTTTGGCAATCTAGGATAATCCAGGATAACTTAGGATAAGCTAGGGCAATCTAGGATAATTCAGGATAACTTAGGATAAACTAGGGCAATCTAGGATAATCCAGGATAACTTAGGATAAGCTAGGGCGATATAGGATAATCCAGAATAACTTAGGATAAGCTAGGGCAATCTAGGATAATCCAGGATAACTTTGGATAAGCTATGGCGATCTAGGATAATCCAGGATAACTTAGGATAAGCTAGGGTGATCTAGGATAATCCAGGATAACTTAGGATAAACTAGGGCAATCTAGGATAATCCAGGATAACTTAGGATAAGCTAGGGCATTCTTGGATAACTTAGAATAAGCTAGGGCGATCTAGGATAATCCAGGATAACTTAGGATAAGCTAGGGCAATCTAGGATAATCCAGGATAACTTAGGATAAGCTATGGCGATCTAGGATAATCCAGGATAACTTAGGATAAGCTATGACGATCTAGGATAATCCAGGATAACTTAGGATAAGCTATGGCGATCTAGGATAATCCAGGATAACTTAGGATAAGCTAGGGTGATCTAGGATAATCCAGGATACCTTAGGATAAGCTAGGGCAATCTAGGATAATCCAGGATAACTTAGGATAAGCTAGGACAATCTAGGATTATCCAGGATAACTTAGGATAAGCTAGGGCAATCTAGGATAATCCAGGATAACTTAGGATAAGCTAGGGCAATCTAGGATAATCCAGGATAACTTAGGATAAGCTAGGGTGATCTAGGATAATCCAGGATAACTTAGGATAAGCTAGGGCAATCTAGTATAATCCAGGATAATTTTGGATAAGCTATGGCGATCTAGGATAATCCAGGATAATTTAGGATAAGCTAGGGTGATCTAGGATAATCCAGGATAACTTAGGATGAGCTAGGGCAATCTAGGATAATCCAGGATAACTTAGGATAAGCTAGGGCAATCTAGGATAATCCAGGATAACTTAGGATAAGCTAGGGCAATCTAGGATAATCCAGGATAACTTAGGATAAGCTAGGGCAATCTAGGATAATCCAGGATAACTTAGGATAAGATAGGGCAATCTAGGATAATCCAGGATAACTTAGGATAAGCTAGGGCAATCTAGGATAATCCAGGATAACTTAGGATAAGCTAGGGCAATCTAGGATAATCCAGGATAACTTAGAATAAGCTAGGGCAATCTAGGATAATCCAGGATAACTTAGGATCAGCTAGGGCAATCTAGGATAATCCAGGATAACTTAGGATAAGCTAGGGCAATCTAGAATAATCCAGGATAACTTAGGATAAGCTAGGGCAATCTAGGATAATCCAGGATAACTTAGGATAAGCTAGGGCAATCTAGGATAATCCAGGATAACTTAGGATAGGCTAGGGTAATCTAGGATAATTCAGGATAACTTAGAATAAGCTAGGGCAATCTAGGATAATCCAGGATAACTTAGGATAAGCTAGGGCAATCTAGGATAATTCAGGATAACTTAGGATAAACTAGGGCAATCTAGGATAATCCAGGATAACTTAGGATAAGCTAGGGCGATATAGGATAATCCAGAATAACTTAGGATAAGCTAGGGCAATCTAGGATAATCCAGGATAACTTAGGATAAGCTATGGCGATCTAGGATAATCCAGGATAACTTAGGATAAGCTAGGGTGATCTAGGATAATCCAGGATAACTTAGGATAAACTAGGGCAATCCTAGGATAATCCAGGATAACTTAGGATAAGCTAGGGCATTCTTGGATAACTTAGAATAAGTTAGGAGCGATCTAGGATAATCCAGGATAACTTAGGATAAGCTAGGGCAATCTAGGATAATCCAGGATAACTTAGGATAAGCTATGGCGATCTAGGATAATCCAGGATAACTTAGGATAAGCTATGACGATCTAGGATAATCCAGGATAACTTAGGATAAGCTATGGCGATCTAGGATAATCCAGGATAACTTAGGATAAGCTAGGTGATCTAGGATAATCCAGGATAACTTAGGATAAGCTAGGGCAATCTAGGATAATCCAGGATAACTTAGGATAAGCTAGGGCAATCTAGGATAATCCAGTATAACTTAGGATAAGCTGGGGTGATCTAGGATAATCCAGGATAACTTAGGATAAGCTAGGGCGATCTAGGATAATCCGGGTATAACTTGGGATAAGCTAGGGCAATCTAGGATAATCCAGTATAACTTAGGATAAGCTAGTGATCTAGGATAATCCAGGATAACTTAGGATAAGCTAGGGCAATCTTAGGATAATCCAGTATAACTTAGGATAAGCTATGGGATCTAGGATAATCCAAGATAACTTAGGATAAGCTTAGGGGATCTAGGATAATCCAGGATAACTTAGGATAAGCTAGGTGATCTAGGATAACTCAGAATGACTCAGATAAAAGACCTTTTCCAAGTACCTTGAGCTATCTTTTATTTTTGTAGATGGAGAATGGGTTTCATGTACCTGGAACCATCACTGCCGGTACCTGGGCAGCCGCGTTCCTCCTGACTGTACCCCCCGCTCGATAGTCAACTACTACTACTACAAGACAGCCTCCAAAAAAGGGCCATGGCGGGGTTGGTTCGCGATTCCGTCTCCTGGCAGTTCTGGTCAGACCAGAGACTGGGTCCGTTTTAGCGGAGGTACGCGTGAGTACCACCCTTACGGGGCAGGAGATCGTCCACATGACCGATCTCCTTATTCCAAACCCAGATGAAGGGCTCCCGCTTGATCAAAGTACAGGAAACTAGCTGTTTACCACCAGAAACTTCTAGGGTTGGTCATAACAAACAGATCTGCAGATTTACCCCGATGCGTTCTCCGGTTTGAAAACCCAACTGGCAGCTCTAGGTCTGCCGAATTTGGCAGAGGTACCCCAACGCCTAAGCCCCTAGGAACTCCAGCGACTGGACTTGAGGAAACCAGATACCCCCCAAGGGTTTTCCCCCCCCTTCCACAGTTGAGAATCTAGATTTTGCTGGTAACAACCATTTTTCACACGGAAGCCTTCCCATCTACCTCATCTAGTCCCCAACCTACCCAACGAACTAGATGGCGTTTAACAAAAAATTTTCCGGGGTTATCCCCCTTCAGCCCTCCCCCGTTCAACCTTTAAGGGAGTTAAATTTTCCTCGATTAAAAGACCAAGGGACTACTTTTTAGACTTACCGCAAAATTTTACCCGGGGGCCCACCCTGCCCCAACATAGGAGTTAGATCTATCAAAAAAACCATAGATGCATTGAGGATCACGCCTTCCCAAATCTAAGCCAGTCAACACCTAAAGCTGTCGCAAAAGAGTGGTGGCTTGGGCTGGCCCCGGCGCACCTCCACAGCTGACAATCGGCCTGGTGCAATGCCTGAGAGCAGTCACAGCGGACTTACGCCCAGCCCCCTCAAGCCCCGACCTGGCCCCAAAAGATTTTCGCTTATAAACCCCATTTCAACCCACAACTGCGCTCAACCCCCCTTTTTACCGGTTAGAATTATTATTATTATTATTATTATTATTAGTATGTGTGTGTGTGTTTTTTTACCATTTTGGGTTAAAAGGGGGCGAGTAACAGCACCTGCCCGCCTTTCCTGGTGGCACACCACTCTCTCCCAGCTCCATGAGTTTTATAAACCCCTTTTTTTAAAGCTATGTATGTTTCCCTCCTCCACTACATCATTTCCAAATTGTTCCACTTGTGTGTGTGTGTGTGACCCCTTTTGGTTGCAAGGGTCGATAATAGCCCTGGCCCCACCTTTCACTGACAGCTACACCTCTCCCTGCTCCATGAGTTTATCATCCTCGTTTGCGTAGGTTTCCCCTGCCCCACCATCACTTGCCAGACTATTCCACTTCCTGACAACTCATGACTGAAAAATTTCCTAACACCCTTTGATCATCTGAGTTTCAATTCCCAAAACCCCCTTTTTTTTGTTCTCAACATTCTGCCTGCCAAAATTCCCCATTCATCGGTATTTTGTATGTCATCATGTCCCTAAACCCCACACACATTATTATCATCATCATTATAAACTCCAGCCATGGGTTCTAACCCCACCTGTTCCATGGTTTATCATTACATATTATTATTTTTATTATATTTCCAGAAAACCCCTCTACCTGTGACTGCCCCCTTTTCCGGGGGGGGGCCACCATCCATCCCTCCCCCTGAAGAACAGGTCAGCACTGTGGGCCACGCCACCAGCCGGAAAATGCCCTCTTGTAAGTTCTTTTTTACTAATGCCATGGCACCAGGGCCCCCCTTCAACATTTTATAATTGTAACTCCAATAACTATGTATACTTGAATTGCATCAAAAAAAAATTTTATTATTATTATTTTATTTTTATTATTATATTATTATCCAGTTCCCACCCCCCCTCCGGCCCCCATTATGATAATAATAATAAAAAATAATAATAAAAAATAATGTTTATTTCTGGTAGGATAAAATTAAAAGACCATATGACACCTTGATATATGCTATATAGAAAGCCTTTGGTAGAGCATTCACAAATTGGCGTTTTTTTAGGCACCCATACCAGTCACCAACCCCCAGGCCCCTTTCCAAAGGTGCACTGACAGCGGGAAGGAAAAATCCAATGTTTCCCCCGTCCGGGATCATCCCGGGCCCGGGGGAGGGGCCACCAACCCACCCCACACCATCATAACTGAAGACCAATAACCTTTTTAAAGAGGCTGGGGGAAATTTTCCCCCCCTTTAAATCAACAAAAATTTTTTTTTTTTTAAAATTTTCAAAAAAGTATCCCCCCATTTAAACACGCCTGGAAGGAAAATCTCCCCACTTTTTGGGCCCCTTGCTTAAATGAAGGTGTCCAGGACCAACCCAAGGGAAGGCTTCCCCAGACTATTCAACATTTTTTTTCTGTGGAAAATTTTTCCCATAGGGTTCATGTCCAGTAGAAGAATGGTGGTCATCGGGGAGCATCCAACCTGGGCTTTTTTGAGGATGATTTGACTGCAGGGTGAGGGGCTGACTACCAAACCCTTTGATCTTCAACCCCTTTATCTTTGTACAGGACTGAAGAAGCCGCTGGGGGAAAAAGTTTTACAGTATACACAAGTGCTGCACATATGTCTGATGTCCAAGTTGCAATATGTCTGATTTCACGGCGAAATGTTCATGCCGGGGGCAAATGCTATGCCCCGGGCCCTGTGTCTTATGTTCGGCGCACATGGCCTGATGTTCGGCTGCACATTTTTTGATGTTCGGCGCACATGTGTCTAGTCCGGGTGCACATATGTCTATGTTCCGGCATTGTGTTTTGGCCGACATGTACCTGATGTCCCAAGGCTGCACATATTTTTGATGTCTCGGCGCACATGTGTCTTTTCTCAATGCTGCAATGTCGATGTTGGTGCACATGTGCCTGATTCCGGCTGCACAGCCGATTCCGCCGACATGTGTCTGATGTCTCGGCTGCACATGTTCGACCAATGCTGCCAAAGTCTCAAGGCTTACATGTGTCGATGTCTCGGCTGCAATGTGCCTGATGTTCAATGCTGACATGTGCCATGTCTAAAGGGCTGAAATTTTCCTGATGTCTAAGTGCCAAAATGTGTCTGATGTCTAAGTGCTGCCCCTGTGTCTGATGTCTCAAGTCCCGCACAGTGCCGATGTCTCGGGGGCTGCACATGTGCCTGATGTCTCAAGGCTGCACTTTTCCTGATATTGGCGCACTTTTTCTGATGTCCCCGGCCCAAATTTGGGGCTAGTCTAAGTGCTGCACATGTGCCTGATTTTTCCCTGCTGCACATGGTCTGATTCCGTGCTAAAAATTTGTGTCTGATGTCCGGCGCACATGCCTAAACCGGCGCAAAATTGTGTCTGATGCCCCCGGGGTGAAATTTGTGTCTGAGTTCGGGCCCCTTTGCCTGATGTCCGGCTGCACATGTCCCCGAGACGGGGCCAAGGCTGATGTTCGGCGACATTTTCTGATGTCCGGCTGCACTTTTAATTCCCCGGGGGCGCCATTTTTCTGATGTTCCCCGACATGTGTCTGATGTCCCCGGTGCACATGTGTCTGATGTCCCGGCCCCATGGCTGAGTCTGGGGTGCCAAAGTGTCTGATGCCCGGGTTTTACAGGGGTTTTCCCCAAAGGGGCAATGTGCCTGATGTCTCGGCGCACATGTGTCTGTTTCCGGCTGCACATGTGTTTGATGTCCCAAGCGAAAAGGTCGATGCCGTGTGAAAGGGGGTTGATTTCCCGGCCCGCAAGGTTTTCGGGGGCCGCGCCGGGGGTTGATGTCTCAAGTCAAAAAGTGTCGATGTCTCGGCTCCCGGTCTGATGTCCAAGTGCTGCACATTTTCTGTTTCCGGCTGCACATGTGTCTGATGTCCCAAGTCCCGCAAAATGTGTCTGATGCTGGGGGCCCACATTTTTCGATGTCCTTTCTACATTTGTCTATGCCCCTCGCACATGTGCTGATGTCCCCAAACCGCACATTTCCGATGTCCGCCCCCTGTCCCCGATCCCCCAAATACTGCCCTTGTCTGATGCCCCAAGTATACATGTTCTGATGCCCGCCGCGGCCCGAAATTTTTTCTCAAGACTGCACAAAGTCTGATGTCCGGCTGCACATGTGTTTTGATGTCCCAAGGGCTGCACTTTTTCTGATGTCTCAAGTACTGCACATGTGTCCAGATTCTTTTGCTTAATAAGGAAAATCTAGAGGTAAAATTTTTACCAATGTGGTCTTTTTGACTAAGATTTTGTAGGTCCCGGGGGTTTCGGGGACTGTGAGGGCCCCTGGGCAGGTAATGTGAGGGCCCCGGGAAGTACTGTGAGGGTCCCGGGGGTTTCAGGTCGTGGGGCCCCCCGGGTTGGGGGGGGGGGCCCCGGGGTTTTCAGGTACTGTGGGGGGGGCCCCGGGTTTTTCAGGTATGGAGGGCCCCTTTTTAAGGTACTTTTTGGGCCCGGGGTTTAAAAGGACTGAAGGGGGCCCTTTTGGGGTTTCAGGTACTGTGGGGGCCCCCCGGGTTACAGGAAAAATCCAAGGGGCCCCCCGGGTTACAGGTACGGGGGGGGGGCCCTGGGTTCGGTACGTGAGGGCCCCTGGGTTACAGGACTGGGGGGGCCCCCCGGGTTCAGGTCGGGGGGCCCCGGGTTACAGGTACTATGAGGGCCCCGGGGTTTAAAACCCGGGGGCCCCCGGGGGGAAGGTACTGTGGGGGGCCCCTTTTAAAGGGTTTATGTGAGGGCCCCTGGGTTCAGGACTGTGAGGGATCGGGGGTTTCAAATGCAGGTCCCTGGGACAGGTCCCGCGGGGCCCCCCGGGTTTTCAGGTACTGCAGGGCCCCCCGGGCAGGACTGGGGGGCCCCGGGCAGGTACTGTGAGGGTCCCTGGGTTACAGGACGGGGGGCCCCGGGGGACAGGTACGGGGGGCCCCCCCCGGGACAGGACTGGGGGGGCCCCCGGGGACAGGTTCTGTGAGGGTCCCTGGGTTCAGGTACTGTGGGGGGCCCCGGGTTCAGGTACTGGAGGGCCCTGGGTTACAGGACGGGTGAGGGTCCCGGGGTTTTTAATACTTTTAAAGGGCCCAAACTGTTAAGGACTGAGGGCCCCGGGGGTTTCGGGGTACTGTGAGGGCCCCTGGGTTACGGGTTTACTGTAAGACCCCGGGGGTTTAAAAAGGACTTTAGGGCCCCCGGGTCGGGTTTTACTGTGAGGGCCCCCGGGACGGGGGCCCGGGGGGCCCCCCGGGGTTTCAGGGGCTGTGAGGGCCCCTGGGTTAAGGTACTGTGGGGGGCCCGGGGGTTTCAGGACTGGGGGGGGCCCCGGGGCACTGTGGGGAAATTTAAGGGGGGACGGGGGCCCCCCGGGTTACAGGTATTTGGGGGGCCCCCCAGGTACTGTGGGGGCCCCCCGGGTTCAGGAAGGGGGCCCCCTGGGTTCAGGTACGGGGGAAACCCCTGGGTTACAGGACTGGGGGCCCCCCGGGAAGGGGGTACTGGGGGGGGCCCCCGGGGTTTTCAGGTACGGGGGCCCCGGGGTTTCAGGTACTGTGGGGGCCCCCCGGGGTTTCGGGGTTGGGGGGCCCGGGGTTAAAGGATTTTGAGGGCCCCTGGGTTTTCAGGTACTGGGGGGGCCCTTTTTGGGGTTTCAGGACTGGGGGGGGCCCGGGGTTCGGGGGGCACTGTGAGGGCCCCTGGGGAAGGTCCCTGGGGGGCCCCGCAGGTACGGGGGCCCCTGGGTTACAGGACTGTGAGGGCCCCTGGGTTGGTACTGTGGGGGCCCCCCGGGTTACAGGTACTGTGGGGGGCCCCTGGGGGCCCTCAAACCATACCTTAATCAGCCCGAATGGACATGATTAATAAACCAGGAGGCAGGTGGGGGAGACCCCATGGCAAGGAGTGGTAAACCTGCAGGCCAAAACCCTGACCCCTTTAAAATTTGGGGTTTTTTTATAACAATTAACACAGTGTATCGAGGTAATTTACCATTAGGGCTTATTGGTTGGGAATTAGCTTTATTTAAGATAACGTTTAATTTATAACTTATAATCATAATAAGCACAAACCCCCCTAAGGTGATTAATCTTAAGAAATGTAAAGTAAAGTAAATTTTATTTCATTGCAGAACAGGGGATTAAAAAGTTACAAATAAACTGGGAAAGGGGAGCCACACATGCCAGGGGTTTAAAGGGGCAGCTTAATCTAGAAATTTATAGACTATGTAAAAAAATTAGAGAAATTTATTGATTTATTTTTTTTAAAATTTTATTTACAATTACAAATGATGATATTATACTTTTAAAAATTTTTTTATGATTTATATGATGATTTTTGAGTGGGGGGGGAATGAAGAAGAAAGGGTGTGATAAAAGAAAAAAAAGGGAGTTTATGAGAGGTTTTTCAAAAAGAAGTGAAAGAAGAGCAGAGTAATGGAGAGAAAGAAAGGTAAAGAGGGGGGAGATGCAAAAGAAGAGCGGATAAAAAAAGGGGGGGCCTGTCAAGAAATTTTGCTGAAAACAAGAAAAATTTTGGAGTGAGAAAAAAAAAAGGGTAAGAAACCCGGGGGGAACGAATGGATTTGCGTTAAAACAGGGGGGGGGGAGGTAGAGGGGGAGCTAGGGGGGGGTAGACGGAAATTTTTTTGAGGTTTTTAAGGGGGAAAAAGGGGTGTTTTTTTTTAAAATTGGAAAGGAGGTACAACATCGTTTAGGAGGAAGAAGAGCAGGATGTGAGTGTGGGGGAGGGGGGGGGGTTTTCCCAAATGAAAAGGGGGGGGGCGGGGGGGAAAAAGGGGGACGGGATAATGACAGAAATGTTAAAAGCAGGGGGGATATAGTGCTGGAGGGGGTATTTTTGTTTAATAAAAAGGAAAGAGGGGAAGGTCCCGGGGGGTTTGGGCAGAGAGAATGTATATTTTTTTTAAGGGGGAAAGGGGGGGAAAAAAAGAGAGTGTAAAAATTATGGGGGAATAAGTTTACGAGCCCCCCGGAAAAAGTGTATGGCAGGGTTATTATTGAAAGAATTAGAGGTAAGACAGAAAAAAGTAGGATTGAAATGACCAAGGATTTTTTAGAGGGGGGGGGGGATGTAGATCAAGTGTTTCAGTAAAGCATATATGTGAAAATTTTTAAAAAGGTAGAGAAGTTTTCATTGCATTTATGGTTTTTAAAAAAAAGGGGCAAAGGATAGAGTGGGGGGAGAAGGGGAAATGTTGCAAGTGTATGGAAAAACAGTGTTACTAAGGTTTAAAAATTTTTTTTATGAGGATGGGGGCTCAGGTTGGGGGGGGGGGGGAGGGGGGGAGTTTCCCCCAAAAAAGGGTCTTGGGGGGAATGTCACCATGGTTTTTTAAAATATTTATAGAGGGGGTTTTAAAAAAGTAAATGCTAGGGTGTTGGGGAGAGGGGGGGGTTAAATTATGGGGAATTAAAAAATGGAAAAAGACAAAGTTTTTTTTGGGTGATGATACTGTGCTTATGGGAGATTCTAAAGAAAAGTTGCAAAGGTTAGGGGGACGAGTTTGGGAGAGGGGTAAAGGTAGAAAGTTGAAAGGGGAACATAGATAAGAGTAAGGGATGGGGGGTATCAAACGAAAATAAAGAAAATTGGGGAAAAAAATTGGGGGGGGAAGGAAGAAGTAAATGTTTTCAGAATTTGGGAGTTGATTTTTAGCGGATGGGTTTATGAAGGATGGGGGGGAACCCAAAAAATTTTTGGGGAAAAGGGGAAAAAGGGGGTGGTGCGTTGAGGTATCTGTGGAGAAAAAAAAAATTATCCATGGAGGAAAAAAGGAATTAAAGATAGTGGACCTAACACTTTTTTATGGGTGTGAAGAGGGGGTTTAAAAAAGCTGCGGGGGGAGGAGGAGGCGGGGGGCAGTGGAGATGTTCCTGTCAAAGGGGGGAATGTGTGATGTAAATATTATGCAGAAAATTGGGGAAGGGGGAAAATTTGGAAGGTGTGGAGTTACTAAAAAGTATTTTTCATGGGGTTGAAGAGGGGTTGTTGAGGTGGTTTGGTCATTTAGAGAAATGGATCAAAGTAGAATGACTGGGAGCGATAAATCTGTAGGGGGGAAGGGGGGGGGGGTCGCCCAAAAAAGGTTTTTGGGGGGGGGAAAAAAGGGGGTTTTGTGGGCGGGGGGTTTGGGGCTTCCAGCAAGCATGTGTGAGTGTGTTTAGGGAGGAATGGAGCCCCAAGGGGGTTTTTGGGGCATGACAATCTGTTATGTGAGCGGGGGAACTTTTTTTAAAGGGGGTTCGGGGGAAAACCCGTTAACTGTTTTTTGTTTGGGTTTTAGTCCGGAAAGGGGGAAATACAATGCCTGCACTTTAAAAAAGGGGGGGGGTCGGGGGGTAGTGACAGCGGGGGGGGGCCCCTTCTGGGTCGATTCGAGCGCCTCTGCAAAAAAAGTGATTATGAAAGAGTGTGGTGAAAGTGTTGAATGATGATGAAAGTATTTTCTTTTTTTTTGGGTTTTCTTTTTTTTTGGGTCACCCTGCCCCGGGGGGAGAGGGGCCCAACTTTTTGGGAAAAAAAAAAAAAAATAGATTGTAAAAAAGGAAATGGTAATACAAAATTGAGATTATCTTAAGGAAAGTAAATTGAATTTTGAAAGTAATTTAAAGACTTTTTTTTTTTTGGGGGTGGGGGAAAAAATGTAAAAATTTTTAAAAATTAAATTTTTTTAAAAGGAAATTAATATTGACTTTTTTAAAGTTAATTTTTATTTAGTTTTGGGGATGGGGTTTTTATAGAAAAAAAATTTTGATTTTCGGACAATATCTTAATATTTACGGGAAAATGAATTCCAAATTTGGGTTTTATAGAAAATTTTTTACATAGGTTGAATGACCCTGGGGATAAAAAAGGATCTGTGTCTATGTTGTGTTTCCCGGGGGTAGCTTATTTTTTTTGTTGCTGTTTTTGAAAAAACCCACTGGTGGTTTCCGGAGGATGAAAACCGCGACCCCTCCACTATCATGACTCCCAAACCACGATACGGCCGGGAGACACCAGACAGGGGGCGGTCTGATGCGGAGATCGGGCGGGGGCCCACGGGGCGAAGGACCCCCGGGAAAAAAGGGGAAAAGGATTAAAGGAACCACCTAGGTGGTTGTGTGGGGGGTTTTTTTTGGGCTCCCCCCCCGGGGAGATAAAAAAAGTAACCCGGTTTTTTTAGGGGGGGGAAAAGGGCCCCCAATTGTTCCGAAAAAGGACAATCCCCCAGTGGGGTGACCACCCGGGAAGTGTTCCCCGGGGGCAAAAAACCCCATACTGCCCTTCATGTTGCTAGAAGGGGACTGGGGACCGGAAGCCCTTCCAGGGTGTTCCACCCCCTTTACTGACTCCCCCCTTTTAACCCACCCAAAAAAAGGGGAAAAGCCCAGTGCCCGCTACTGCCCCCTGGGGGAGAGGGGGGGACCTGGCACACCTGGTTTGGCAGTGATGGACTGAAATTTACCCCTTTTTCCCATCCAGGAAAAATCCCAACAGGGGAGTTTAAAATTGTTCGAAGCACGGCATGAGTTCCCATCGCTTTGGGTCAATGTCGCCGGGGTCCTGATGCAGACATTATTCATTTTTTCCCAGCCATCTTGAACACCGTTTAAGATCGGAGAATGTCACCACCCCCTCCACCAGCCCTTCTCCATCTGTACACCTGCCCCCTTCCCCCCTAGAGCCCAAGGAATAGGGGGGGGGGCCATTATTAACCTCTTATTTCACTGCCGGGCTTCATTGGTTGTCAGGGGATAGCGGGGAGAGGGGGGGGGGGCCCGGGCCCTGGGACCCAAAAAAACACAAAAGAAGGGAAAAATTTTTTTTTCCCCGGCGGGCCCCCACCCATCCCAAGTCTGACCCCCTGGGGAAGATCCCCCGAAACCACCACCCCCGTTAGCACCTTTAAAATTTTTGTCCTAAATTTAAAACATGTGAGAATCTTGTTTTGGGAATAATTATTATAAACAATAAAAGGTTCCCAACAATTCCAAGTCGGGGAAATTTTTGTTTTTTTAACACTAAAAGGGGGTGCCACTGCCCTTTAACACAAGTCATTTCTAGTCCACAAATAGCCCAGACAAGATTTCAGAGTACCTGGAACCCCCGGGGGTGCCCAGGAATATATACAATATATAAAAAAGACGGCCCCACAGGGAGAAAAAAGGCCCACCCCGTCAAGAACAGATCTGTTCATTAATTTTATATATTATATTTAATATTTAAATTTTTTTTGAAAAATATTTGTAATTTTTTTTGGCCCCAATATACTAATTGTTTATAACCCCATTTTGATAACTAGGGGAATAAGTCGGAACTTGAAGAGGGGCCCCCAGTTCCCCCCCTCTCCCAATAAACAGTTTATTTTTTTAATTTACCTTGTTTTCCATGGGGGAAAAAAGGGAAAAGAATTCTTTCCCCCCGGAAAGGGGGGTTTAACCCCCCTTTTCCCCCCATACATTGTTTTTTTTTGGGGGCCCCCCTGCCCGGGGGGATAAAGGGGGGCTGAAAGAAGAAAATGTACCTTTTTTTTAATTTTTTCACATTTTGTTTTGGGAAGTTCAGACCCCTTTCAAACAAAACCTTTAAAGATTTGTTAAGTTATACCAAATTAAGGAAAAATCGAGACTTCACCTTTAACAGACAAAACAAAAAATTATGGAGAAGGGATTAAAAAAAATAACATATTAGAAAAAAAAAAGGGGGAAAAAACGCGCCCCTTGTTAAAGGGGATTTTAAGACTAAATTGTTCCCCGGGCGGGAGACAAAAAAGCTTCAACCATAGGAAAAGGGGGTTAAAAAGCCCAGAACGAGAAATTTTTTTAAAAAAAAGTAATTTTTAAAAATAAAAAGTAATTTTTAATTTTTTTAAATTTTATTTTTTTCAAGTTATACAAATCCTTGAAATTGGGGTTTTTAATATACAGCCTCAAATTACTAATTTTTGACAAGTAAAAACCCCCTATCCACCCGGGTTTGGTTTTTCCCCGTTTTTATCTTTTTTACTGCCAAAAAAAGTTTTTAATTTTTCCCCTTTTAATCCAAAAAAAAGAGTATTGGAATTTTTTTAAAAAAGAAAGCCCGTAAGCTTCCCCCTCATTGAAAATTTATAAATTTCCCCCACTTATTGTGTGTAACTTATCAATTAAACTATCATAGGTACACATGTAAAGGAAAATAACATAATACATACAGGATTGGCCACCATCCATTGTGGGGTATCTTGGAACGTATCGCCGATACGGGGAACTACTGTACAGGTCACAGCCATCACTAATCCAGCATGCGTAGAATATTCATTATTCCTTATAAAACTGCACTGCTGTGTCCTTCAGCAGTTATGGGGAGTGCTAAACCCATAGGGATTATACAGCACCTGTGTGTGTAGTGGGGATTGGAAGGGCATTCAGGCTTGATTCAGGGAATTGACACATATCCAATGCCCTAGGCTCAAGAGCCTCTACCAGCCCTCTAAGGAACCTCCTCAGGATCTATCAGTGAGATTAGTCAAAAATTAGTGCCGATTAGCAACGAACTGGATTAATGACGGTTTATCTGTTTTATGTAAACACAGACTAGAAGCATTGCCTTTAGTTATAACTGTACGTGTGTTGTCGCTGTTGAGACTCTCCTCAGATATGATCTCACGCTTGTGTATAATACAACCAACAACAAGTGGTATCTAAACAATAACACGTTGTGGGCTAACCAGGGGTCAGGAACCAAAGAGCCATCCCCTGGCCAGTCAGCAGGTGTTTGTGTATGTTTACACCACATTTTACACAAAATAATTTTACACTTTGTATATCATAACGAAGTGCTAAACCCTTATGGGCCATACAGCACATTTTTTGTTAAGTGATCATGGACACTGCGTGTGTGTTGAAAACATTTGGACTTTAGAGCAACTTTCATATAATGAACTAATAGAAGGGAGTACAGTCAACTCTCTTATAACGCCCTCTCTATAAACAACGCTGCGTAACCCTATGGGTTTAATGCTTCTTTTTGACTATGCACACAATCCTCTATATATTTTTTGTAATTGTGATTTAATAAAATAGTGAAATTTGAATAATACGCAGGAAACTCATATATAGTACATACAAGATAATTTAAACGTGTTTATTCAATCACATTAACAAATGACAATATATATAAAATTATAAGAGAACACACTACACCATTGTACCATACACAGTTTGTTAAATTTGTTTAAAGTACAATTTAACCAGTAGAATTTGTTACAGAAGTCAGTTTATACTGAGGTCCTGCCATATTACTGTCCATTATATTAAGGTCTGTTATGTACATGGAGGTCCATTATAGCGAGGGTTTGTGTAACTGGCTTAAGCCTTTTTTTTTACAAATTATATATATTACTTGGTACCTCGAGTTACGAGTTTAATTCGTTCCAGACGGCCATTCATGTGCCGATACCGAAGGAATTTTTTCCCATAAGAAATAATGAAAATTAGATTAATCCATTTCAGACTCTAAAATACAAGACTTACAAAAGCACCTAAAAAAATACACTTACATAATTGTTCAGGTGGGAGCTGCTCATAAGTAGAGGTACTACTGTATATTGTTTTACACATTAACGAAAGAACAAGCACCGCATTAATGCTACTTGAAAATGTTGCCATTTGTTGCATAACACTTACAATATTCTTAATGTCCTAAATGAACACCTTAGCAATGTCCTAAATGAACAGCTTTGCAATGTCCTAAATGAACACCTTTGCAATGTCCTAAAGGAACACTCCTACAATGTCCTAAAGAACACTTTTACAATGTCCTAAAGGAACACCTTTGCTGTAACTTGCACATTTAAACCACCAGTTTAAGTATCATTTGAATTTATAAACAAACTCAAGGTTACTTTAACACTGCATACCATCATGAAATTTCTGAAGAAATTTAACCATAATGCTAAAATGTTATTCGCATATCGTGGCAAAGCAATTGTGCTCAGTAGAATACAATACACAGCGATTACTGCAGTTATCAATATTATACACAATACAGGTCCTCAACGCGGTCTCTAAGTCGACACAGTGGGACCTCTCGGAACAACATTCTCTTCGCTCCTACGCGTTCAAGTGTTGTTACCAAACGAATTTATTCCCATAAGGAATGATGTAAATTGTAGATGAACCGCTTTCAGACCCCCAAAAATACACCTATGAAAGCATAATTTATACAATAGGGAATAGGGCGAGCTGGCACTCATTCGAGGGTCCTACTTCCTAGACAGACAATTTCTCTTATAAGCTCATTTTATACAGCTAATGCTTTTTGCAAATACAGCTAAAAGTCCATCTGTAATTGGATATAATCACTATGGGGGGCTAAATTCATGTTTAATTTTAAATATGTTTTAATATAAAAATTCTGCTACATAAAGGAGCTTTATAAGAGAAGTGACTATATAACAGAATGTGAAAAAGCAAAGATTATAATTATTCAAGCTAGAATATGTTATATACATATACAGTGGACCTCGCCTAATGAGCAAAATCATCCGTAGCCTGCCTTCAAGTGCCATTACAACGAATTTATTCCCTTAAGAAAAATGTCAAGTAGGTTGAAGGCCTACTAGTCCCCAAATACACTTACAAAAAGCACTTACAATATTATACTTTACATAATTGTACACTCCGGGTGTTGTTATGGGGTCCACTGTATTTAAGAGGCATATATACAGTGGTACCCTGGATTTCGTCAATAATTCATTCCAGTTGTCTGAGTGCCGTTACCCAAACAAATTTTTTCCCACAAGCACTGCTTTAAATTAGGATTAGTCACTTCAGACCCCCAAAATACACTTACAAAAGCACTTACAAAATACACTAAATAATGAACAAGGTTGGGAGCAGACAACCGGGGCACTACTATATACAGTGGAACCCGTTTGGCCGAATCTTCCTACAGGAGCTAGGTCTTAAAAAGTTTTGCCAATATCTATAAGAAAATAACAACTAATTGCCTACTGTCAGGAAAGACAAAATAGTACTCAATATGACTATTATGTAAACCTATGGTTATTGTTTATTCATCACAATTCATCTAATATGACATAATAAACAACATAAATAACATAAAAACTTCGATATATACACTCTAGAATGAATAAAATATGTAAGTCGAATGTGGTGGCAGGGGAGGACAAAGGGCATTCTAATCCAGCTATGAAAACATCTTCCATTCTCTTCCTTCAGACGTGTTAGTATATAAGGAGAGCGGAGTCAATGCTAACTGCATTAGATCACTTTCAGAACCATAATGATAGAAAACAACCATGCCACAATATATAAACCAAATAATGTAGATCTTAATATTACTGATCATGATTTTAGAGTTCTGGTTATAGTGCAATCTGAAACCAAAAGTGTCAAGAAGAGCTACTGAATCCTTGGCTTCATATCAAGAAGTATAAATAATAGAAGTTCGTGGTTGTTCTTCAACTCAATATATCCTTTGGCTAGGCATCATTAAGATTGTTGCATTTTCAGTTCTCGTCAATTATTACAGAATGACATATAAAAACGGAAAACGACAGAGGAGGATGACAAAAGTTGATCCATGTATCAGAAATCTTCCTATGAGGATAGACTGAGGGCCCTGAATCTGCACTCTCTAGAAAGGCGTAGAATTAGGAGGGATATGATTGAGGTGTATAAATGAAAAACAGGAATAAATAAAGGGAATGTAAATAGCGTGCTAAAAATATCTAGTGTTGATGTGACTCTAGCAATGGTTATAAATTGGAATAATTCAGATTCAGGAAGGATATAGGAAAGCACTGGTTTGGTAATAGAGTTGTGATGAGTGGAACAAACTCCCGAAAATTCCTCTGTACCACCCAGAAGTTTTAAAATAGGTTGGATAAAGCATGAGTGGTGTGAGTTGGACCTGACTACTTGTGCTGCTAGGTCAGATGCCGTGCTCTTTAAGTACGACTGACCTGACCAGGTGAGGGCATTGGCTGTCGATGGGAGAATTGGACTTGCTCGCATGGGCCAGTAGGCCTGCTGCAGTGTTCCTTCTTCTTATGTGTTCTTATAATATACAAATGAACAGGTACA
Source organism: Cherax destructor (assembly GCA_009830355.1). Lineage (NCBI taxonomy): Eukaryota > Metazoa > Arthropoda > Malacostraca > Decapoda > Parastacidae > Cherax > Cherax destructor. Next base: position 69,320 of record WNWK01007088.1, on the reverse strand, counting down.
TACACCATTTACATACCTTTCAGAAGATAGACAGAGCAGCTTATGCTGTCCTTACGTTACACTTTGTCACTGAACTTAACTGCTTTAAACTCCACAACTTAACGTGTGCTGGAGTGCAGGAACACATTAAAATCAAGATGTGTACAGTGACGTCTATGCGCCAGAGACATAGACAATGCTCCTGAAAAGTCGTGTTAGATAATTTCGTCTTAAATGATTAACAGAACTTATGGGAAAAATAGGGTTACGTGTTTGAGAGTCCCCAAAAAAGCCAAACAAGTTTTTTAGACCAACATACCTTGCAAAATTGAAGGCGAATATACTTTAGTTCATTGTCATGATCTATTACTGCTTAAGACTACAAATGCAATAGAAATAATAGTATTTTTACCTTAAATTGTGGTAATGAGGTTGTGATGGTAGTGAAGAGGAGGGATGGTGTGGCCTACTGAGCTGAGGTGTGATATGCAATTGCAGTGCATTGTCAAAGGATCTATTACTGCTTAACATCACCTGTAACAACAGAAATAATAGTATTTCTACCTTAAATTGTGGGTAATGATGTTTTGTGGATGGTGAAGAGTGGATATGGGTGGTCTTACTGGGCTGGAGGTGGATAGGTAGAAGTTCTGAACTGAAGTCGATGGTTGAACTTGAGGCTTCAACTTTTAAGTCAGTCAAGCCATTCAGTAAGTCAGTTTGCCATTCAGTAAGTCAGTCAAGCCATTCAGTAAAGTCAGTTTCAAGTTTATTCAGTAGTCAAGCCATTCAGTAAGTCAGTCGGGCCATTCAGTAAGTCAGTCAAGCCATTCAGTAAGTCAGTCACATTCAGTAGGTCACCCAAGAGTCGTCATTCAGTAGGTCAGTCAAGTCATTCAGTAGGTCAGTCAAGATCATTCAGTAGGTCAGTCAAGTCATTCAGTAGGTCAAATGCTCTCCACTGGAGTAGGTCAGTCAAGTCATTCAGTAGGTCAATCAAGTCATTCAGTAAGTCAGTCAAGTCATTCAGTGCAAGTCAGCCGTCATTCAGTGTCAGTCAAGTCATTCAGTAGGTCAAACAAGTCATTCAGTGGTCAATCGTCATTCAGTAAGTCAGTCAAGTCATTCAGTGTCAGCCGTCATTCAGTAAGTCAGTCAAGTCATCTCAGTAGGTCAATGTTTATTCAGGAAGTCATGGTCAGTCATTCAGTGAATTGGGTCAAGTCATTCAGGGTCAGTCAAGTCATTCAGTAAGTCGTAATGTTTCAGTAAGTCAGTCAAGTCATTCAGTAAGTCAGTCAAGTCATTCAGTCAAATGTCAAGTCATTCAGTCAGTCAGTCAAGTCACCAGTCAGTCAGTCAGTCAAGTCAGTCAGTCACACAAACTTATGTTTACATCTTTTATGTGTACAAAGTAACACTGGCCACGCTAATGGGTTAAGTGTCTTGTCTAATATCTTTGTTTCTTCAAGTTAATTCAAGATCAAAACACACCTACTCTATTTTATTCTTCACAAACACATATTACATTTGTATTCAGGACTTCTTAACGCGTATGAAATACCTATCAATGCTGGGGTCCTGGTGTGGGTGGGTATATGGTGGTGCTCGGAACCAACAAACAGTAGTAGTATCAAGAGACTGGCTTGTGAGAATGGTTACTTGTTTTTCCTCCACAAACTGCAAAAGTGTTTATTCAGGTATATACAGATGTTACAGTGATCATAGGGGGAGAACCTGAGATAACCAAAAGTCAGAGTGACAGTATTTCCATTGACTGACTTGGGTTATCCTATAAGTTCTCACACATATGCTGCTATGTATGATAATGTATGTAACTGTACTCACCTAATTGTGGGTTGTACAAATTCTTTCTACCTCGCGTGTATCTGAATAAACTTAGTTTACAGGAAGGAAAACAACAAATTCCTTTTCCTCAAAGCATGAGGATTCTCTAGGGTGCAGGTAAATAACCATGCGCTCAAAATTTTTTTCCTCCTGCCGAATCGTGTAATATCATCTTTATTGTCAGGTAAGACAGATAATGTGTCGAAATCTTAAATCGTGCACACCAAAAAATTTTAGCAACATAATCTCGTGCTAAATGACGTTCTACGTATTAGTATTGAAGATGCCATATTGATAACGACACAATAATAATCACTCTGAGGCGTATAAAACCAATGAGAGAGATTTACTTAACCACACATAAGTTTTTCTAAAATTATATATTAAACACGCTACATAACATATAAATTGGAAGATAAATATGATGCTTTTCTGTCTGCTTGACTGAGGAACGTATTCATCTGGATCCAGGCTCAGAATCTCTACAAAATAATTCCAGCTGCATTTAAACCGAACATTTGTGTCCAGGCTCGTAACTACAACAATCAAGGTTACTAAACCACCCCAACATCAGCATTCAGTCTGAATTCACAACAACTGTTTACTAAACCACCGTAACATTCTGTGTCCAGGCTCGCAACTACAACAACTGCTTCATTAAACCACCAAACATTCGTAGCTCGTAACTACAAATAACAACTGCTTACTAAACCACCTAACATTCATGTCCTCAGCTGTCCGTAACTCACAACAACTGTTTACTAAAACCACCTAAACATTCGTGTCCAGCTCGTAATTACAACAACTGTTTACTAAACCACAGCAGAACATTCTTCTTCACTCATTCTCTCTCGTTTGACCATTTAATCTTGTTTATTCATCTCTCACTTTACATTAAGACTGCCCACCACTAACTCAAAGTGCAACTGCCTCCACCACTAACTCCACCGTCTCTACCACTAACTCCACCACTGCCTCCACCACTGCCTCCACCATACAACTCCACCATTGCCTCCACCACTAACTCCACCACTGATTCCACCACTAACTCCACCACTGACTCCACCACTAACTCCACCACCGACTCCAAAACTACCTCTACCACTAACTCCACCACTGCCTCCACTCTGATTAACTCCACCACTACCCACTACTAACTCCACCACTGCTCTACCACTACACCACCACTAACTCCACCACTGCCTCTACCGGCCCACCACTAACTCCCACCACTGCCTCCACCACTAACTCCCTCAACTGCTACCTCCACCACTGCCTCTGCCACTAACCTCACCACTGCCTCCACCACTCCACCACTGCCTCCCGACCACTAACTCTGCCACTAACTCGGCCATCAACTCCGCCGACAATTAACTCTGCCACTAACTCTGCCACTAATCCACCACTAACTTCACTCGCGCCTTAATGCCACCACTAACTCCACCACTAACTCACAACACGAACGCTCACCTCACCAATCCCACCACTACTGCCTCCACCACTGCCTCAACCACTGACTCCACCACTGCCTTCACCACTGCCTCCACCACTGCCTCCACCACTTAACTCACCACTGACCTCATCACTGCCTCACAAGAACATCAGCTTCCTTTCCTCTCTGCAGGAGAAGTGATTGTTGATTTGCTTTTGCTGTACATCCTGACAAGCTCACCCATGCATGCCCTTTGTATTTTTCTGCACTTTTCTGACTTCTATGGTGTTCCTCACTTTTATTTCACAGTCACCAATAAACAACCAGTAAACACAATGAATTTATTCAGGAAATGCTTGATTTAGAGTCGCAGGGTAATGTTCACTCAAAGATAAACAAAGCTTGACTGGTCATGATTTCCTGCAGGAGGCGGACAGGCTGCCAATGCCAAAACTCAAGCAACGGCCAAGTCGGGACACCAAAAAGGGATCAAACCCCGAAGCGGCTGATACCGGGGTTTCACTGTATGTTTCCATATTATGCACAAATGTATTGTTATGGAGACTGAAATATATGGATATACGCGATAATTCATTGAAGAGCTTACTGTGAGGAACTGAGTGCCAAGGTGAGCGCCATGTGTTGGGAGGATGACGGGGTCAGATTGTTTTTCAAGACGTGTGATGGACGGATGGATGAACAGATGGAGTTATGCCAACGGGTAGTAAGGGAAAACTATATGGACTGCTTGCTTGGTAAGGCTACCCAAATATATGTAATATTCAAAAATTTGAAGAGAATTAAAGTGATTCGAAAATCAAGAAAAATGAAACAGATTCGATAATCAAGAAAATGAAAACGAGGGCACCAGTTTGGTCTCCCATAGTCATATCATTCTTCTTATAGGCCTTGCAAATAATTAAGTACTTTTTATTTAAAATGTGTAGTACAGAATGGTGCAGCTCTCCTCGGTGTATCTAAGCTTATTGTGATGCGGTAAACCCATACGTGATATTCAGTGAATGGCAGAAGCTCGATGTTCCGTCTGATAAGTGTGGCTCAGCTCAGATCGAGCACCGCCCATGCGTGTTTAGTTTTTTTAATCTGAGCCATCAGACTGGTGTGATCACATACTGTCGTACGTCCAAGGCCCAGCACTCACACTGTGGTTCTAACAGCTTTAAGTTAGTGATAGTCTATTAAAAATGCAGCACAGTTATCACCTTGCTATATTTTAACAGTGTTTTACTAAGCTTTAACAGAGTTTTTGTCTTTATTTTGTAGTAAAATATTGTTCCTTACATTTGTATTTGTCACAATTTTATGTAAATACCTTATAACTGTTATGGTAATAGCTTTATTTTTACCTTGTAAAGTGTGGTAAAGCTTAGAACTAGTGTTAATCTTTTTTATACTTGATATTTCAACGCTGTTTGTGATAGTTTTAACTGGCATTTGGTACGCAGACTTTGTTGAGAAAGCCTTAATAAGTCCAGTCAGGGGTGATATACAATAAAAGCTTTACTTTATTTGCTCTATAGACTTCTAATGAGAAAATTCAATAAGAAGGCACAGTGTATTTAATTTACAAACATCTTTTCTATAACTTCTCATCGTATATCAATATTGAGCCCATTATCATATACAATATTATACAATACAGAAGGTCCACAACTTGTTTTGTGAGTTGAAAACTTCATACAGTCAAGAATGATATGTAATGATTTATTTGCTGCAAACTATCACGTTTGTTATAGACTTGAAAATTTGATAAATCAAGAATGACATACAGTGGTACCTCTGCATAGACAGCTCCAACACGGTCACACTATGTAAGTGTATTTTGTAAGCGTTTTGTAAGTGTATTTTTGGAGGTCTGAAACGGATTAATCTAATTACAACAGGTTTCTTGGAACGAATTAAGCTATTAACCCAAGGTACCACCAGCAATGATTTACTGCAGGTGTCTTTCTAGCTGTTGGTTTATGCAAATGTTCATTCATTGAGCTCAGTGTTTACTCCATCTTGTTGGGTGGGGACGTTGTGGCACGTTTCAATCTCCAGGAGCTTTATCATGGCTTGACAAAGCTCCTAGAGGGAAACGTTAAGCACGATAAATGTCACATTAGTGTCCATTTACCCAACATTTGTTAGTAATCACCATTGATACCTTTATCTCACTCTGATAGATAAAACATCGTTACAATAAATACTCACGTTTACCATACTTGATGGCTGCTCGCCAGTCAGACCACATGTAATTGCTGTAAATTATAGAGAGCTTCCCATAGGACGCCAGTTAGAATCCTTCCTCCAGAAGTCATGCATGTCATAACAGGTGACTAGTAATGAGAGCAAGGGCTAGTAACCCCTCTGTATACATATTATAATTTAAAAGAAAACAGGTTTTTCTTTTTTAGATCACCCTGCCTCAGCAGGAGAGATCCGGTGTGTTGAAAATACAGAACTGCGATATATACATTTGTAAGGTCATTACCATTATCATTCCCATAAACAAGCCTGTGTACGTGATCGTATTAAGAGCATTAAACAGAATTGTGAGAGCTATTCAGTTTTCTTGTTGTTATATATATTTTCCCCAGTAGCCCAAGGAAAAATTTTTTTTTTGAAATGCGATTAAAGGAAACCCAAAAATTTGGGAATGGGGAAAAGGCTTTAAAGAGTACGTACGTATATACTATTGATTTTTTTCTTTTTTACATGTTTTAAATTTTTTGATTTTTTTCCAATCATATTTAAAAAATTTTTAAAGACCCCTTCCCTATCAAACCCACTTTCTCCAGTCCCAGGAAGATTTTGATTAAAATAACCCTTCCCCCTATAGAAATATGGAAGTGAAAACCCTAAGTTTATGAGCCGGGAAAAAGGGGTAGGGTTTTGGGTTTCCGAGGAAGAAGACCCCCAAAACCCTTTGAATCAACCCCCTTTCACTAGCACCAACATACCCCCCTTTGAAGAGAAGATGAAATTTAAATTGCTTTTAATTGTGACTATAAACTGAGGATGTCTGACCCTTTTCGGGTTTTGTGCTTTAACCAGTAATTTGAAAGTCGCAACAACACTCGTCAAGAGGAACCCAAAAAGCCCACCAGGAACCATCCGGAACAACTGGGGGGTAAAAACAGAGAAGGTCACAACAAAAGGGGGGATGGAGAAAAAAAAGGAACAAAGATTTCCCCACCTTTTTCCCGACCTTGGCCCCCCAAGGGGGGCCCTTTTTTTTCTTGGGGGCTCTTTATCTGAGAATTGGGTGCTCCAGTTCCTTTTTTTAAGCCTAATACCTTCCACATCCCCCCAAAAAGGGGGTTTAGCGCCCCCCAAAATTTAAAAAACCAGACTCTACTTTTTTTCCCCCAAAACTTGACAGTGCTATTGGACTTGTTATTACTTTAAAAAACAATTAATCTGAAGATTAAAAACAAAAGCAACAGTTAGTTTTTTTTTAAAATGTTTTTCCCCAAAAAAGGGGTTTTCAGTCAGGCAGGGGGAGGGGGGGAAAAGGGGAAAGGAAAAATATGAAAAAGTTCCCTAAACCCTTTGGGAAAAAATTTTTAGGTGTTCAGTTTCCCTCCCCAAAAGGGGTTTTTCCATAATCCCCCCGTTCCAGACCAGGGGAAATGGGAAATTTTTCCAGGCTGAGGGGGCTTTACCCCCTTTTTTCCAGACCAGGGAAAAGGTTTTCCCGGGGTGAGGGGTGACCACCTTGTTCCAGACCATGGAACCGGGGGAAACTCCAGGCTGGGGACTGACCATTCCCAAAACCCTTTCCCAAGGTTGGTGGACTATTACACATTTTTTTCACACCAAAAAAATTGTACTGACGAAGAAGCCCACTTTTTGGAAAAAAATTTCCAAAATGCCCATCTGTTATACCCCCGATCTTCAACCTGTCAATATTTTATTTTTTTTTCCCCCAAAAAAATTTAGTAAAAGGCCAAGCACAACTAACCCCAAAATTTTTAGGGGGAAAACCCCCCGCCCCAGAGCTTTTGGCGGCCCCCCCAGAGGAAACCCTGCCACATTAAAGGGGTTTTTGTCCTTGTTCCTAACATATTGTGGGGGTTCCCCCCAAAATTACAAGAATTAATCCATCAGAGACTTTTCATCACATTAGTCACTTTTTAACTGTGCCATATAATGTATTAAAATGATTATATATTTTGTAAATAGGGGTATATTTTTTTAAAAAAGTGTTAATAAAAGAATTATTAATAAATTGATTTAAATTTTTTTAAAAACCCCTTCCATCAGAAAATAGGGGTTTTTTTAAGAACATTATAGAAGGAGCACTGTACACCCCGGGGGGTTTTAAATTTGGCTGTGACTAAAAAAAAGGTGCCCAAAAATTTCCCCCTTTATTAAAATTTCCACCCATAAGCTGGAATTACCCAAGTTGAAGATATACAAGTTAAAAATATTGTGTTGAATGCGAATGTTCCCCAAAAAAACTACTGTCACTGAATAAGTCAAAAAAAAAAATTACTGAACTAAATAAAAAGAAAAAAAAAAGTCAGTAAAGAATACTTGGGGACTTGCCCCCTTTTAATAGGTTAGATAAATACATGGGGGGGATTTGGGCCCCGGATACTTGTCCCGGGGGTCTTATGCCATCCCCCTTTTTTTAAAGGAAAAGGGACCTGACTAGGTGGGCCCCCAGGGTTCCCCCCGGGGGAGTGACATGGACCGCCCCATGGGGTCGCAGGCCTGCTGCAGTGCCCCTTTTTTTCTTATGCGGGGGATTATCTTAAGTTTTGTCTCCAGAGACCCGCACCGCAAGTGAAATATCATGACCCGGGGACCTCAACCCAAATTCAAGGATAGCTAAAACCTCGGATCAAGAGCCCTTCACCAGTATCGGCCCCACAACCATAGCAGATCTTTGAAAAATTTTTAAAAAAAAATACAGTGCCCTGACCCAGGAATTTTTTCCCGGGACCAAACCTGATTCCCTACTACCCCCCCATCCCCCCCTTTTAACCCATACGTGGTTTATTTTAAATTTTAAAAAACCTTAAACAATTTTTTCACGGTCTCTATTATGATCAATGGAAAGAACTAAACCCGAGAGGCTATACACCTGGGGAATGAGAAGCAATCATTTTGGGGCCGGGGAAAGGGGGGGGATGGGTCCCCACTTGAGAAGACCCCCGAAAAAAAACACCGCGGGGCCCCCACACATTATAAACGGTTACCGTTTCGTATAAAAAAAAAATTTTTGACAAACAAAATTAAAGAAAAAAAAATTTTTAACAAATAATTTTGAAAGAAAATAAGGAGCTTGTTTTTAATAAAAATTTCCCTTTTACAAACAATTGGGGGTTTTGAATGAAAAAAATATAAAAAGATATTTTAAAAGATATTAATTATAAACAAAAAAAAGATTCTCAAGTTTTGTAACATTGATGAAAAGGGGGGTTGGGGGATTTAATCCCCAATTTTGGGGGAAGAGATGAGGGGTTTTTTTACTTTAACATAAATGAAAAACTTCAATTAATGACTTTGTCCTTTTTCCCCAAAAGTTTCCCATGGGGGGCCCATTTCCAGAGTCCAATAAATCAAGTCCACTAAACCAACAGTTTTCTTTTTTAAACCCCGTATAAAAAACCCAAATTTTTTTAATTTTTTAAAACCCCCAAAAAGAAAATATTCATAAACAAATTTATGAATATGAAAAAAGGACCCACATAGTAAAAAAAACATGACATCTTTGGGGTTGCATGAAGTCCATGGGGGGAAAATTTTCGGGACCCCCCGATAAAAGAACCGTTGAAAAAACCCAAAACCAAGGGAAAATTTTTACTCTAATTCCTTCACTAAATCATAATATGTAAATGATTGCAAATAAGCCACAGAACGGGCAGGGGTTTGAACCTACAGTGAGTCATAAAAAATCCAGGACAGTGGGGGTTTTCCACCATGGGTTTTTAACCCCCCCCATTCCGTGGGTTTTTTTTCCCCCAGTTTTAATTTTATCACAGTACACTGTGTGTACAAACTATATTACATACAGAGAAGAGTACTTTTCTGCTCTTTTTCATATTTTCGACATTCAATTTTGTGAAGAACCTGTTCTAATTTAATTTTAACTTTCTAATTTAACCGACCTTTTTAAATTTTAAAGAAGACTCTTCTAATTTTTAAAAAAGACCCTTTTTAATTTTTAAAGAAGACTTGGGGGAAATTTTCCCCATTTCCATTACCGAGGTTTTTTTTTCCAAAAAGACCCCCACTTTTTACCACATCAATAGATATAACACACGTTTAATTCTACCAAGCAGATATATTCAGTAATGGTACAATTTTAAAAAAGGGTTGTTTTTTTTAAGAAGCAGGTGGGGGCACTCATTAAACTTTTTACTTTGTTTTTTATATAATATTAATTACGTATTAAAATTATGACTGGTAAATTTTAAAAGTTTATGGGGGTAAACTGACACAACTTATGAGATGTTTCAGGCGAGGGGGTTTTCTGCCCCCTTAGTAGAGGAATTGGATCTCTGCCAAAGCTAGTGGATGAGGAACGGGCCCGCCCTGGGTTACAGGATGAGGAATTGGGGATTCTGTCTTGCGCTTTTTTTGGGTGAGCAATTAAATCGCGGGGGCTTTTTAGGCAAAGAATTAACCCCCCCACTCCCCGCAGTGGCGCAGGGGAAAAAGTCTGCCATGCACTTAGCAGACGGGGGGAAAAATTTTTTCCCCGCCCGTCCTGCGCTCCCCCTTTGGGGAACACTTCATTTTTTAAAAATTTAAAAAAGGGAGTTGAAACAATAACACCTTGTTTTAAACCCCCAAACTTTCTGCTGTCCTTATACTTGGCGCACCCCCAAACCCGCAAAAAAACAAAAAAATATAAAATAAAAAAAACCAGCAAAATTCCAAACCATACACTAGTGTATTAACCCTTTTAAGGCCCAAAGGGCCCTTTTTTGGAAGGGGGCCCGGTCCAAGAATTTTCAAAAAAAAAATTTTTTAAATTTTTTTTTTTATGAAATGGTAGAAATTTTTTTTAAAAACCCTTTAAAACCCTATCAGGGCCCGGGCCCATTTTTTTTTTTCCCATTTTCCGGTCTAGTTGTTGCAAACCTTTTCCCAAAAAGGGCTGGATATTAAAAAAATTTTTCTTCTTCTGGGCCCCTGTAAAAAAAAATTACTAGGATATTATTTTTTTCCCCTGAAAAAAAACCCCAGAGAAAATAATTATTAAAAAAAGAGCACTATCATTCTCCTTTTTGCAAAGAGCCCAGAGTTATTTTTTGGGGCCCTATCTTATCCCTAATTTTTTTTTCTAAAAACCGGGAAAAAAATTTTTGGGTTATTTTTTAATCCCTAGCAACTTTAATTTCATAGTCCCGTTTGCTTTTCTTACCCCTTTTTTTAACACCCCTCTTAATGTCATATACTGATTTATAAGATGACCCTCATCTTTTTGCCCTATAAATTCCTTTCTTCTCCCCAAAAAGTTTGGGGGCCATTATTCACCCTTTTTGGGGGTCATTTCTACTTGATCTAATTTCTTTATACGGGATAAATGTTTTTGGGGGCGCCTGTTAGTTTAAAAAAAACTGTCATATTGATCCCCCTCGTTACCCCAGTCCCCAGTTGATAAGTTTTTTAAGTCCATTATAATCTGCTGGAAAAGGGGGGGCCGTTTGAATTATCCCACATCATACATCCATTCAATGCAAAAGGGGGAATTGACTTGGGGGGCCCTTTTGGCCAAGTTTCCCTGTAATTTCTAAATTTTTTAAAAAGGGGTTTTTTTTTTAAAAACCCAATAAGGGTTATTTCCCTTTTGGGGTTTTGTCACAAACTGCTTTTAAAAAACAACCCCGGAACTATTTTAAAAAAGTCGTTTTTTTAAAATTCCCCGTCAAAAAATTCCAAAACACTTTTAAAAACCCCCCCCAAATTTACGTTATCGTCCCTTTTTGGGGCCTTAAAATTTCCTCCCAAAGTAGTCTCCTTGTTCCCTATCTAAGTTTGGAGGACGGTAAATCACGCCTAAAATCAATTTTTTTCACCCCCCTCTGAAAATTCTATCCAGACAGACTTGATGTGTTATTTCAAAACTTTATACCCGTTTTTATGCAACAATTTAAATGATCACGGACATAGAGTGCAACCCCACCCCTTCCCGATACTTCTGCTTTGGAAAAATTTTAAAAACCCTGAATGTGACATTGGGGCAGGCATGTCCCGATTTTTCATATTAAACCATGTCTCAGTTATTGAAAAAACATAAATTTACCTGTACTTGCAACTAATCTCAACTCGTCCATCTTATTCCTAGCACTAAAATTTTTGGTGAAAAATAACTTAAAGACCCTCCCTTTTTCTTTTTTCCCTTCCTGCTTATTTCTGTTTTTTCCCCCAGTCATCCCTTCGTTTTTTCTTGTCCCAGTTTTCGCCGATTTTGGTTTTCGCTGACTTTTCAGGGAAAATTTTTCTTAAACCCCCATTGTTTTAGTTGAAAACCCTATGGGACCTGTCCACCAGTGCCGCGATATACAAAGGCCGAGGCCCGCCACCCACGCACATTGTCACGCAGTCTAGCATTGTTTACGCTTGAGTGAACATCATCCCCCGGAGTTTATACAAAACATTTATTAACAACCCCTTGTTTTTTGGGGCCCTTTATTATTGTGTATGACTACTAAATAACTAAAAAGGGCCCAAAGAAAGCTCCTAGTGCCACTTCTTTGGTAAAGAAAGTGGGGAACACTGTAGAAATGAAGAAAGAAATAATAGAAAAATATGATAGTGAAAGTGAAAAAACACGATGGAGTTTAAGAGTGTAGCAGGATGCGGGGGAGTGTAGCATGCGCAGGGAGTGTAGATGCATGCAGGAGTGTAGCAGGTATGAGGGGGTGTGCATGGCAGGGAGGAAATGTATGCAGGGGGTAGATGTATGCAGGGAGTGTTGCATTTTGCAGGGGGTCGCAATGCGGGGAGTGTCGCATGATGCAGGGAGTGTAACAGGTATGCGGGGATTGTAGCATGTATGCAGGAGGTAGCAGGTATGCAGGGGGAGCATGCATGCAGGGAGTGTAGCAGGTTGGGGGAGTGTAGCATGTATGCGGGGAGTGTAACAGGGCAGGGAGGGCATGATGCAGGGAGTGAGCGGGTTGGGGGAGGTGCGGGTTTGGGGGGAGGAACATTTTGCAGGGAGTGTAGCAGGATGAGGGAGTGTAGCATGCATGCAGGGGGGGGCGGGTATGCAGGGAGTGTGATGTATGCAGGGAGTGTAACAGGTATGCAGGGAGTAGCATGTATGCAGGGAGTGTAGCAGGTATGCAGGGGTGTAACAGGTATGCAGGGAGTGTAACATGTATGAGGGAGTGTAGCATGGGGGGAGTGTAGCATGGCAGGAGCGTAACAGGTATGCAGGGAGTGTAGCAGGGCAGGGAGGTAAAGGATGCGGGGAGTGCAGGTATGCAGGGAGTGTAGCATGTATGGGGGTAGCATGTATGCAGGGAGGTAGCAGGCAGGGGGGGAGGGCAGGCACGGAGGGGGCAGGCACGGAGGGGGGTGCGGGGGGAGGGAGGTAGCAGGCAGGGGGAGGTGGGCAGGCATGCAGGGAAGTGCCCCCGGGAAAAGGACTTAACCAGCCCTTTTGGGGGATTTTCCAAAAAAGGGTCTCGCCCCTCCCCTCTTCCCTCTCTCCCATCCAGCAACATCAGCTTCAAAAAAGGGATGCCACATTCAGTTCATTCATTTGTGCTTTAAACTATTTTTAAAGGCCCAAAAATTTTTTTCCAAATTTTGGGTTTCTGAACGGATTAATTGAATTTCCATTATTTCTTAGGGGGGAAAATTTTTTGGCCCGATTTTGTTTTGCATCCATCTGGAACGGATTAAAATCGAAACCGAGATGACTGTATACCTATTACTGTTTGTCACCTAGTGCCACTGATTTTCCAATATCCACCTTATTCTGTCTATTACAGTTCCCTAGAATTTATAAAACACATTGGGATTTCCTTTTTCCCCCCATAACCCATACCACTAACTTTTTCTAGTTTCCCCCAACAGCTACCTCCACTGCAGTTGCCAGTGCCCCCACCCCAGACCTAGATAAGTAAACCCCCATCCCTGGATACATGTCATTTCTGCCATAGAAGAGGCCCCGTTGTCAATGAATGTTACTGCTTTTTCCCTTTACAGATTTTTCCCACCCGGGCAATTGACCCCAAATTCCCCTGGACAACCATTCACATCCTTGGCAAAACACCACATATGACAGGGTTCCCACCCCTTCCTAATTCTGTCTATTGCTGACCTATAGCTGCTAATCAGCCCTCACTCCTACGTCTGCCAACACGTTGCCTCCCACTGGACAAATAATAGGGTTGCTCCCATTTCCCCTCATGCGTCGTCCGACGGCCAAATCCTGCATCCCAGCCCTGGATAACATACCCTCTGCCTCCTATTCCTATCCTTTTTGACAAAATTCCCCATCCATAAACCTAATCTGACTATCCCCAACTAAAACAATGTTCTTACTGACTGGTGGGTGCAGATGTTCCACGGCTTTGGAAAAATGGTCATCTGGGAGTCTTCACATTAGTCTGATAACAAGGAAAAGAGTTGCTGGTTTTCCAGCAGTCCCGACCCTTTTTCAACTTCAGCTTCATCCCTTCGCCCACTAGCATCCATTCGGGGCTGATCATCGGCGATTTGTTCCGGGAAACCCCTTTATATACCCTTCAACGTTGAATTTTTTTGCCTGAACCGCCTTTAAATTGGAGATATAGCTGTCGTAGTCAGGGGAAAACCCTCATCCAATCTCAGGTAGCTAAGAACAGAAGCACAGTAGAAAAGTCTCAACAGAGAGTACACTAGACACGCCTCACGATTGAATACATTATTGGGAAACCCGTGAAAATATTATTAGGAGAAAATGGTAGGCCGTTGGCCTATAGTTGGCAAGTCCTTCACATATCCAACCCAAAAAAGAATAAACGCACCCCAAAAACTTTGAAATTCTATTTACTCACATGCAAATCCCACTTAAATCCAACCCATTCACTCATGTATTTCTCCCAAACCTTTTGAAACTACCCAAGGTTTTAGCTTCATAGGGGCCTTGGGAGTTTAAAAAAAATTGGACAAATGTGGAGGGAGACCGTATAGTATGCTCCTCGTTTGCGAAAATTCACTTACCCACAGTGTCTTGGGTCCCTATCTCTGTCGTTAATGAGGAGAGGCTGAGTGTACTGTACTATATTGAAAAAAAAAAAAGAGGAAACCAGCTCAAATACAGGTACCCCCCGCCGACTTTTTTCGTTTCCCGAAGGCTGTTCATGCCGACAAACAATTTGTTCCCATAAGGAATAATGTAAAATTTGATTAGTCCGTTTTGACCCCCAAAAATACACTTACATAATTGTTCGAGTTGGGAGAGTGGAAACTGGGCACCGACATTATTTAGGTATGAATACTTCGAGAGCCCGCGAAGTCCAGGATTGGTAAACGAGTACGTCGCTAATGAGGAGATGCTGTATATAAAAAGAAGTGGTGACCAAAATAAATAATGAAGTCACAAGTTTGGAACTAAAGAAACAACAAAACAAACCTTTAAATGTTTTGCCCTCCAGAAGCTTTTTCGTCGCTCCGGAGAGCAAAAGCCGCCAAATAAAATGTCCCTCAGTTGCGCCATGTCCTGTTACCTAACATTCTGTCGGTAATTCATCAACACTATCACATTACAAACGCATACGGTACCGACCTGGTCGTTGGGGTCCTTGAAGGTAGGACGCAATTTGTGAGCGAAATCCCACACTTTTACGGGGTGGTCAGAAGACGAGCGTGAAGTGTTGCTGGTCGGGAGCGAAGTCCACATTAACACCCAGGACCCATGGCCAGAAGCGTACACGCCAGGTTGCTCTCTTGCTGGTGATAAACAAAATTGTATTAATGTTGGTAAAATTACCACAATATGTTCAGTAAATGGACACAAGTGCAGCTAATGTGGTTTTTATTGTGGAAACATTTCGTTTCCAGAAGCTTTGTCAAGCTTGATAAAGCTCCCGGAGAGCAAAACTTTGCCACAAAATTATATGGCATAAAATCTGAATCCATATCATCTAGAATGTTATTCGATAAACCACAAACGGTATTTTAAAAAATGTATATATAAAAAGAAGTACTCAATTTAAAAAAAAGTTGAGAATCTTTCGAATTGTGTTATCATTATTATATTATTATTGTGTATAATACCATTATATAATTATTATACACAATTCAGGAGGTCCCAATGTGTTTGCAACTTGGGGACTTACTGTAATCACAAAATCCAGAGGATTTTTTTTATCAAATGAAAAGCGTACAAATCCAAATTTTAAAGACAGCTAGAGATTTTGCAATGCAAGGAAAGATGAAGGCGGGAACCCATGATAACACACTTTAGGCAACAAAGGATTCACTGAATGTTTAATGATTTTGTTTTATTCGGGTCAGCCAACCTTGCTGAGAGAGGGCCAGCATGTTGAAAAAAAAAGCTGGTAATGGAAGACGTCTTTATTAACATGAGAGATTCACTGTACAGGGGCCCCGGGTTTTTCTGCATCTCCAAACTCGAACATTTATGAAGGTTTTTTCGAAGTGCGGGCAAGTGTTTTTTTGGGGGGTCTGAAAAGACTAACCTATGTGACATTATTTCTAAGGAAGAAAACGTCGGAATGGCACTTGAGCAGCATTCGGGAATGAATTTTCAAAAAACCAAGGGACCACCGATTGCCCCAGGTGATCCATTAACCCTTGGGGTTTCACCACTAGACGGCTGCACTGGGGTTTTCCAAGTATAGTCCCATAAATTCAGCCCCTTAAAATTTAAAAAATGGCTGGTTTTTCCAGAGATGAGAGAATGGGTCAGCGGGTCAGTGTGCCAGTGGGAAAAAAATCGGGGACCCAGTGGTGCATTGTGGAATGCCATGTTAGTACACCTTGTTCACCATGCCCACAGTAAGAAACTCCTCCCCTCGGCGAATTGAACACTTTTTTTCCCAATGACAGTTCTAACACCAATGGGAGTGTCAGTGATGATGAGTTTAAGGTTTTGAGGAGGTTGTGACCAAACTAGACCATAATACCGGTAATTTGAGGAAAACCCAGACGACCCCCAGCCTTCCACCTCTGGTGCTGTGGCTCCTTGTTCACGTTCAATTGTACCAGAATGAAGGAGGAAACTCTTTCACTCAAACGGTGATGTGAGCAATAGTGTATAGTAATAAATATGAACTCCAAGCTCTTCAAAAAAGTTCCAGTAGCAAGAGTGGAGCGGAATATTCTCCAGTGAAGGCAGTAATACGACGGTATATGCGCCTGGTAGCCATATGCGTTCTAAGGGGAAGGAGTACATCTCGAGTGCATCCCGTTGGGGGAAACAGGACACAGATAGTGAAATGAAGATGATAGTGTTGCATGGGATGAGAAATGCATGCATCTGGTGGTGGTGGTGGTGCAGGGTGGTCCCAGGCCGGGGACCCGCAGTGAGCCAGCTGCCACCCACGCCCCGACTCACCCGACCTACAACAAAGGCAACCCTCACCTACCCACCCCCCACACCAACCTGCACAACCACAACCTCCACAACCACCTGTCAAATCCAGTACCCACCAGCAGACCGCACCTGGGATTGGCAGGAAACTGACAATTTTATTCCCAATCCCCATCAGTTTGATGAAAGTCAAAGTGGGAAACCCATCATGTACACTTGGAAACAATGCCACTGAACTGGGAAAGTTTCGAGTTATTTTTTTACGAACCCCGATGGAAATTATTGTCAGGGGAAAACAACACATACTACGAGTACACCATGGCAAACACAATACTTTCACCAAAAACACGCCCACAAGTGGAAAAAGACAACTGTGGCTGAGATGTACTTTCTTTGCCACAATAATGCTTATGCCACATGTGATAAGCACCGTGTCAAATCATACTGGCGACAGACCGCCTGATTGCAACACCAGGTTTCAGTGATAAAATATCAGTGAATCGATTTGTGCTACTGTTACGTATGTTACATTTCTCAGACAAAACCAGGCCTGACAAAAACGACAGGTTATATAAGATTAGGAATGTGTTTCTGTATCTGAAAGAGAAATTCAATATGCATTTTTATCCCTTCAGGAAGCTTGTTATTGATGAGTCATTGATTCTGTTCAAAGGTAGACTGTCGTTCGTGTATATACCAAGCAAAAGGAAATGCTTTGGTATAAAGCTGTTTGTGCTTTGTGATTGCTACAGTGGTCTTGTATTGATTTTTTGTGTACACTGAGTTATATATTGCAAGATACCAGGAAGTTTTTGGGGTATCTCTGGTGATGTGTTAGAACAATGATGGAACCATATCTTGGTAAGGGGCATATATTATATACTGATAACTGGTACACAAGCCCTCCCTCAGTGATTTTTGAGTGAACCTTGACAGATGTGTGCGGTACAGTGCGTGCAAATTGTAAGCATATGCCTAGGTTCAATGCAGGTACTCGCAGAGGTCAGGTGCAGGCGTTTCTCCCAATGACATCATGGCATTTCGGTGGCATGACAAACGAGATGTCACACTGTTGTCATCAATTCACCCTAACGAAATGACAGATACAGGCAGGCTGAATAGAGAGACCAATGAACCCATTCTAAAACCTGCAGCTGTGATTGACTATCCCCTCAATATGCGTTCAGTGGATAAATGTGACATGCAGACTGGGTTTGCTGTTTGGGGTTTGCTTGATTGTGGTACATAAAACTCTTTTTCACATTCTGACATTTCCATGCTCAATGCTTATAATATTTATAAGTTGAAGACCACAAACAAACTACCATATGGCTAATTTTGTTTGTCTGTCATCAGACAAAAAATTTCAAGTACCAAGGAGCAACACCTGCAATAGAAAACAGCCCACCAGGTATCAACACCTACCCTCTCGTCTGAGGCACGGTGATCACTTCCTAACAAAACTGCCTGCTACTTTTGCAAGAAAAAGGCTTAGAAGAGGTGTTTTGTCTGTACACATACAAAAAACGCCCACAACAACGCAGAGACACTCGTTTTATGTGTGAGGAATGTAAACACCACTGTGATGGAACCATGTTTCAAAGACTTCCACAGGCTGCAGAACTTCTAGAAACATGTCCAGTGACTCTATATATGTATATATATGATTGAACAATAGTAATAAACAATTTTTTTCATTGTAAGTGTTTGTAAATACGTTTGTAAACAAAATAGTGAGAACAAACTTTATGCCGTTATTGTGTAATAATCAACGAGTGAATATTTGAAAAACAGCACTTATATTGGTCTCACAGGCCATAAAGTTATTTGAAAAAAATTAAAATCGATAAAAAAACAACTTCAAGAAAGAAAATAAAAATTACCGGCCAACTGGAAGCCCAGCGTGTTGCTGTAAGCGGTTCAATTTTTGGTCAACTTCAATCCTCTATATCTCGGTAAGTATTGATCGCAAAATTTTTTTTAGCCTATTAGATTTAGAAAATAATTTTTTTTTTAAATTCTGCGACCCTGAGAACGAGATTGGGAGAGGGCCTTGCAACCCCCAAAGGGTTAAAAGCCAGCTGGTTGTGATGTATGGTCGCCGGAATGCTTCACGTGATAACCAGCTTTTTGGCTCGCATAATTGCAATTAACAAACTTTATTTCTACAAAGTGTATATAAATACAGTGGTACCCGGTTTACGATGGTCCCCAAACTCACCCTTTTATGTAAGTTTATTTTTTAAATGCTTTTTAAGTGTAATTTTTGGGGGCTAAAAGGACTAGTCTATTTTACAACATTTCTTAAGGAGATAAATTCGTTTGGTAATGGCACTTGAACAGCATTCTGGGAAAGAAAAAAAAATCGTAAACCGAGTACCACTGTATATATAAACTATGACACATATAAACTAGTATGTGCTTTTTAGAAACCCTTATAATGGAAAGCATTTTGGGGCAGTCTTAAAACTAAATTAACTAAAGGATGAGAATATTTTAGGGACAAAGAAAGCCACTAGCATGAAGTGCACTCCAGGTAGACTAATACTAATACCTACAGACTACTTATGAAGTAGATATGTATTATTTAGCCAATTACCTTAAACTGTATAAACCCAAGCTACAGTGAATGTAGCTTAGGTTTGTTATGTATTATGTATTATTCCTGCACATTATGTATTATGCCTGTATTCTCTTGTACTACTTACATATCACACATATTCATGTATGTTCTGTATCGCTACAGTCAATCACTTTAAAACTACACGAACTCAGGCTACAGCATCAGATACAGTGACTGTATTGTCTTGTATTACTTACATGTCGTACATTTTCATGTGACCATCGCGGCGGCTGTGAGGAGGAGCTGCGAGTCAGGAGAGAAGGTGATGGAGCCCAACCCTCATGGCGTGTCCTCTAGGGTGTGCACCAACTTGCCACTCTCCACGCAAAAACATTGATGAAGCCGTCAACCCCTCCGCTGGCGATGTATTTTCCATCTCGACTCTAAAGACAAAAAAATTAATCGCCCTAGATTTGGTAACTATGGCAACCGAAGCAGAAAAACTTTTGCCTCAAAATGGAAAATGGTCATGATGCCGCTGTCGGATCAACTGCTCCCCACAAGCATGAAAAAACCTGTATATAAAGCTTCATGGATGGTTATGAGTTTTTATAAGTGTGTCGTAATGAGAGAAAAAAGCCTTGTGTCATGCTTAAACAGTCTCTTTTTATATTTTTAAATGCATATTCTTAAGTAGCATCAAAATAGTTTTTTGGGGAAATGTTTAGTTATTTCTCATAATTTAGTTATTTTTTATAATTTTTTGCTATTTCTTGTGATTTTTATTCATTTTTTATAAAAAAATTTCTGTAATTTTTAGTTATTTTTTCGTGATTTTTATTTATTTACACTGTGAAGATAAGACAGGTCAGATGAACAGGTGACATTATATAAGACAGGTCAGGTGAACAGGTGACATGATATAAGACAGGTCAGGTGAACATGTGACATGATATAAGACAGGTCAGGTGAACAGGTGACATGATACAGGTCAGGTGAACAGGTGACATGATATAAGACAGGTCAAGCAAACAGGTGAAGGTGGAAGTTAGGTAATCAGGTTTGATCCAAAGAGGGAGAGGGAGCTCCAACACTTTGGATCAAGAGCCCCCCTGTGGCCTTGAGGCACTGGCCCTCCTTGCAAGGAGTGTCATTACAGTATAACACCACCATGGTAACTCACATATGCAATTGAGTAGGTAACCGTCCTCTTGTGTCTAAAGTTGTCACGTGACGTCCACCATCCACCGAATAGACATTGATCTTCCCGCATGGTTTCCGAAGCTATGAGACTACCCTCGGGAGAAAATACCACTGACCAGGCTTCAACAGGGCCACAGTCAATCATGTGCAGCTGAAAATAATAATAATACAGTGGTACCCTGAGTTTTGGCCACCTCCCAACTCGAACAATTATGTAAGTGTATTATTGTAAGTGCTTTTGTAAGTGTATTTTTGGGGTCTGAAACGGACTAATCTAATTTACATTATTCCTTATGGGAACAAATTTGTTCGGTAACGGCATTTGAACAGCATTCTGGATCGAATTATGGCCGAAACTCGGGTACCATTGTATCTTTATTTACAAAAGTACATGTACAAGGTATACAGACCATAGCTGACATCAATGACATACTATTATATAGAAAGACCCTTGTTATGTAGAGCATTTCCTGCAAATTAGGTCACTTTGTCCCAGGATGCAACCCACACCAGTCCACTAACACCCAGGTACCTATTTTACTGATGGATGAACATAGACAACAGGTGTAAAGAAACACGCCGATGTTTCTACAGGCGCTGGGAACTGAACGCAGATCCCCGCTGGGGAAGTGAGAGCTTTAGCCACCAGGCCACGGCTCCTCAGGCTTCAACAGAGCCACAGTTGATGATGTGCATCCGAAAAGAATTGACTATTAACCTCAAACAGATTAAGTGGCTTAGAAAACTCACAAGTCCCTCATCCGGGAGTAGACCCCAGGTTGAGAGACTGATTACCTCAAACTCCTCCTCATCTACCACCATTCACGCCTGTACCGGACTGAGGAAGCCACTTGCTGGTAAAATGTTCCCACAATAAAGATCCAGATGTTGCAAGGTGTCTAATTCTCAAACTTGTGAGTTTTCTAAATTATGTACATCACAAAGGTGCATTGTTGCAGCCATACTATTGTCACTGTTATTCTTTAACCCTTTCAGGGTCCAAGGGGGTCTCCGAAACCCGCTCAGGGTCCAAGAATTTAAAAAAAAAAAAAAAAATCTTATGAAATGATAGAGAATCTTTTCCGATCATAACGCCACAAGAAATATGAAATTTGATCGAAAACTAACGGAATTATGCTTTCGCAAGTTATCGGTATGGATGACATTTACGCATCGGCGATTTCGCCCACTTTGAGCCCTATTTTCGGCAAATTCCAATGTTTCAGTCCACTAAATGGTTCTAGAAATAGCCTAATTTTAGTGGACTGAAACATTGAATTTTTCAAATAGCTCAAGTGGGAAAAGCCGATGCAAAGTTCATCCAGAGACCAAAGATAATTCCGTTTGTTTTTGATCAAATTTCATAATTTTGTGGGGTTATAAGAATTTTTTTTTTTTTTCTTTGACCCTGAGAACGAGTTTCGGGGACCCCCTTGACCTGAAAAGGGGTCTCCGAAACTCGTCTCAAGGTCCAAGAATTTAAAAAAAATTTTCTTATGAAATGATAGAGAATCTTTTCCGATCATAACGCCACAAAAAATTTTGAAATTTGATCGAAAAATAACGGAATTATGCTTTCGCGGTTATCGGTATGGATGAAATTTACGCATCGGGGATTTCGCCCACTTTGAGTCCTATTTTCGCAAATTCCAGTGTTTCAGTCTACTAAAATTATAGCTATTTCGCTAGAATTCCATTTCTTCTATCGATTGAGTACAAGAAACCGCCTATTTACCAATTACAACTACCCAAATAGTGGTCAGAAAAAGGCAATTTAGCCAATTTCACAAAAATTTCAAACGATGCCAATTTCAAAATAGGGTCCAGAATAATCAAAGCAGACATTCCCGGCACTAAAATAACATCTTCTATGTTCATTAGTCACGTTTTCACACCCCTCTTACATTACTTTTGCTTATCATTTTGAATTTTTATTCTCACAAAATATTAGAAGATTTACTGTTATGTATACAACTGCATCATTGTAAAATGGTATAAACAATATCAGAGCACTTTTGCATGAATATTAGACTCGCCAGTTGATGTGTATTGACGCATGGTGATTTGTTTACTCTTGAACATCGTCAAAAATCGAATATTTTCGCTACTTTAAGCTCAATTTCAAGGTACCTGTCATTGTCAAACTAATCAAAATCATTTCTATTTCTGTAATATATATTCCATTCTATCAAATGAGACCAAGAAAACGAGAATACATCAATAAATACCATACGAAAATAGACTGCAAAATCCTGTTTTAAACCAAAATACGGTCAGTTTTTTTTTTTCCTCATTACGCACTGTGTGGCAGGAATTTTTTTATACTGCGCACACTGACCGCACAGACCCATTCTATCACATCTAGGCCTAGCAGCTTGTTTCTGCTTGATTTGAGGGCGCTAGAATTTAGGCGTACTAGTACGTCAATAACCCTGAAAAGGTTAAGCACAAACAATGACATGGAGAATTTATGCTCTCAATATATTAACTCTTGTATACATTGTTCCAGCCACACACAATATTTATCAATAATCCACTTATTCCTACAAAAATTCAAGCTCTGTAATGACCATTCCTTAAAAACCTAACAAGACACATCATGGCTAACAATTCAACAAACTTTGGGACCCCGTTTCGTACTGCTCCAAACTCGAACAATTATGTAAGTGTATTTTTGTAAGTGTTTTTATAAGTGTATTTTTGGGGGTCTAAAGGACTAATCTAATTTACATTATTCCTTATGGGAACAAATTCGTTTGGTAACGGGACTCGAACAGCATTCTGAAACGAATTAATTACGTAAACTGGGGGTCCACTGTATATGAAGGGATTCAGGGAAACCAGTTGGCTAGACTTGAGTCCTGAAGGTAAGGAAGTACAGGAGGCCCAGCTTTACAGCGCTTCACTAATGCAGCAGTTTTCAATTATATAGCCATTCTTCATTTATTCAGGCTTATTACAATAAATACAGTGGTACCTCGGTTTACGATATTTTTCGTTCCAGAATGCTATTCAAGTGCCATTACCAAACGAATTTATCCTCATAAGGAATGATGTAAAATAGACTAGTCCTTTTAGACCCCCAAAATACACTTACAAAAGCATTTAAAAAATAAACTTACATAAATGGGCGAGTTTGGGGACCATCGTAAACCGAGTACCACTGTATATTCACCACTCACTATAACTGAGAATAAAATATTTTAAGTAATGTGTGACTGTACAGTGGACCCCGGTGTTCGTCCATTTTTCGTAACAGAATGCTGCTCAAGTGCCATTACCAACCGATTATTCCTTAAGAAATAATGTAAAGTAGACTAGTCGTTTAGACCCCAAAACTACACTTATAAAAGCATTTAAAAATACACTTACATAAAAGGGAGTTTTTTGAGCAGGACAAACACCGGGGTCCACTGTATATGCATTTTTATAGGCCTAGCTATATTTTCACTTAATATATAATAGTGTAAACATGTTATCAGGCTTTTATATGCATTTGAAAGTGAAAAAAGGTTATGATTCACTTTACAGCAGCAATTTTCACTTTACAGCAGTAGCCAGGAACCTGGCCTGCTGCTATATAAGTGGGGCCCTACAGTAGCCAGGAACCTGGCCTGCTGTATAAGTGGGTCCCTACAGCCAGGAACCTGGCCTGTTGTATAAGTGGGGCCCTACAGTAGCCAGGAACTTGGCCTGCTGTACAATAGGCCCCACTTATACAGCAGGCCAGGTTCCAGGCTACTCGAAAGCGGACATCGCGGAAAGCAGAATGCCATTTTTCCACTTATAAATGCATATAAATGCCAGATAACAAGTTTACACTAACATATATTAAGTTAGCAATAGAACTAGGAATTAAAACACAATAAAAGTAAATACTCACACAGTACACTCATTACTTATCTTAAAATATTTGTAGTCTTAATGTAGGGTGAGAGGTGAGTAAACGAGGTAAAATGAATAAACAAGAGAGAGAACAAGTAAAAGAGAGGAGAGAGACCAGAGTTATGTAAACAAGCAGACGAACGCATCTGGTTTTGTTTCATTCCCGTAACATCTCATACTAATGTTAATTTATTCTACTGTGGGTGATTTATCATGTTTATATGTTACATAGCGTGTTTATCATATAATTTTGAAAAAATATCATAGATGGATTAATGAAAATGTTTATACAGTGGTACCTCGAGTTACGATATTTTTCGTTCGGAATGCTGTTCAAGTGCCATTACCAAACGAATTTATCCCATAAGGAATAATGTAAAATAGACTAGTCCATTTACACCCCAAAATATACCTACAAAAGCATTTAAAAATAAACTTACATAAAAGGGTGATTTTGGGGACCATCGTAACTCGAGGTACCACTGTATTTACATAATACAGTGGTACCTCGACTTACGATATTTTTTCATTCCAGAATGCTGTTCAAGTGCCATTACCAAACGAATTTATCTCCTTAAGAAATGTTGTAAAATAGACTAGTCCTTTTAGACCCCCAAAATTACACTTACAAAAGCATTTAAAAAAATAAACTTACATAAAAGGGTGAGTTTGGGGACCATCGTAAGTCGAGGTACCACTGTATACGACATTTAATGTACCTCAGAGTGATTATTATTGCGTATTATTATTATTATTATTAATATGGCATCTTCAAGACTAATAACATCTGATTGATGACTTTCTGGTCAACCAGGCTGTTACTGTTAGCAGTCTTGAGGCCTACACAGTTTTCAGATACAGTAAGTACTCGTATTACGTATATCATTAAGTACTGTATTGTGTATATCAGTATTATATCATTATAGTACAGAATTCAGGACGTCCCCAATGTGTTTATAAGTTAAAGACTTCTTGTACTATGAATATTATACACAATACATAAGGTCCCCAACGAACATGTTGGGGACCTTATGTATTGTGTATAATATTCATAGGTAAAACTTATAATCAATATACTAGTGGTCCCTCGAGTTACGAGCTTAATTTGTTTCAGAATGCTGTTTGAGTGCCGATACCAAACGAATTTGTTGACATAAGGAATAATGTAAATTAGATTAATCTGTTTCAGCCCCCCAAAATTACACTTACAAAAGCACTTACAGAAATACACTTACATAATTGTTCTAGTTGGGTGCTGCTCGTAAGTTGAGGTACCAATGTATATACTTACTCTCAATATCTGTAATCCTCTCAAATGTTAACCCTTTGGGGGTCCAAGGGTCTCTCTGAAACTCGTCTCAGGGTCCACGAATTTAAAAAAAAAAAATATGAAATGATAGAGAATCTTTTTCCGATCATAACGCCACAAAAATTATGAAATTTGATTGAAAACTAACGGAATTATGCTTTAGCGAAGTTAGCGGTATCCATGACATTTACACATTGGCGATTTCGCTCACTTTGAGCCCTATTTTCGGCAAATTCTAATGTTTCAGTCTACTAAAATTATAGCTATTTCGCTAAAACTCCATTTCTTCTATCGATTGAGTACAAGAAACCGCCTATTTACCAATTTCAACTACCCAAAATAGTGGTCAGAAAATGGCAATTGGCCAATTTCACACAAATTTCAAACGATGTCAATTTCAAAATAGGATTCATAATAAACAAGGCAGACATTCCTGGCACTAAAATAACAATTTCTCTGTTCATTAGTCACGTCTCCAGGCAGCTCTTACATTACTTTTGCTTTCCATTTTGAATTTTTATTCTCACAAAAAATAGAAGATTTACTGTTATGTATACAACTGCATCATTGTAAAAATGGTATAAATAATATCAGCGCACTTGTACAAGACTATTAGACTCTCCAGTTGATGTGTATTGGACGCATAGTGTGATTTGTTTACTCGAACATCGGCCAAATTCGAACATTTTCGCTACTTTGCGCTCAGTTTCAAGGTACTTGTCATCGTGAAACCAGTCAAAATTATCTCTATTTCTGTAATATATCATCTATTCTATAAAAGGAGACTAAGAAAAGGAGAATACAAGCATAAATACCATACGAAAATAGACTGCAAATTCGCTGTTTTAAACCAAAAACATGGTCAGAGTTTTTTTTTCCTCATTATGCACTGTGTGGTGCAGGAATTTTTTTATACTGCGCACACTGACCGCATAGACCCATTCTATCACATCTAAGCCTAACAGCCTGTTTCTGCTTGATTTGAGGGCGCTAGAATTTAGGCGTACTAGTACGTCAATAACCCTAGGGCGTAAGCTGGACTAGTACGACCAAAACCCCGAAAGGGTTAATCATTCTGTTGTGGCTGCCTCAGGTTAATAATCAAAACCGTAATTCCTCTCTATCAAACTTATTAAAGCCATATAGCATTAACTAATAGAATATTCAATTTTCTTGTAATCATTGTAACTCACCTAATGACCATATGTACAAATTACTGCATTGTTATTGCCTTATTAATCTTAAGTTAGTTTTAAGTTTACCTGAAATGCTGAGGATATAAAGGGCTTTTGTCATGTACACCCAATTGTTATACTCCTTTGTACACACATGTATCATGCTGAAATAAAAAAAAAAAAATTTTATTAACACATCGGCCGATTCCCACCAAGGCAGGGTGGCCGAAAAAGAAAAACTTTCATCATTCACTCCATCACTGTCTTGCCAGAAAGATGCTTTACACTACAGTTATAAAACTGCAACATTAACACCCCTCCTTCAGAGTGCAGACACTGTACTTCCCATCTCCAGGACTCAAGTCCGGCCTGCCGGTTTCCCTGAATCCCTTCATAAATGTTACTTTGCTCACACTCCAACAGCACGTCAAGTATTAAAAACCATTTGTCTCCATTCACTCCTACCAAATACGCTCACACATGCTTGCTGGAAGTCCAAGCCCCTCGCACACAAAACCTCCTTTACCCCCTCCCTCCAATCTTTCCTAGGCCGACCCCTACCCCGCCTTCCCTCCACTACAGATTTATACACTCTCGAAGTCATTCTGTCTCATTCCATTCTCTCTACATGTCCGATAATAGTTTTGGTAATCCCGCACCTCCTCCTAATTTCCAAACTCCGAATTCTCTGCATTATATTCACACCACACATTGACCTCAGACATGACATCTCCACTGCTTCCAGCCTTCTCCTCGTTGCAACATTCATCACCCATGCTTCACACCCATATAAGAGTGTTGGTATAACTATACTCTCATATATTCCCCTCTTTACTTCCATGGACAAAGTTCTTTGTCTCCACAGACTCCGAAGTGTTCCACTCACCCTTTTCCCCTCATCAATTCTATGATTCACCTCATCCTTCATAGACCCATCTGCTGACATGTCCACTCCCAAATATCTGAATACATTCACCTTCTCCATACTCTCTCCCTCCAATCTGATATCCAATCTTTCGTCACCTAATCTTTTTGTTATCCTCATCACCTTACTCTTTCCTATATAAAATAAAATTATTATTATTATTATTATTATTAATATTATTATTATACAAAATTCGGGAGGTCCCCAACGTGTTTGAAAGTTCAAAACTTCTTGTAAATACTAAACAAAGATTGTGTTAGACCCTAAGCGTCACTCTCACCTGCTCGCCAGTGTGGAGATCCCACAATCGAATGGTCGAGTCCAGAGAGGAAGAGGCTGCTATGGTCCCGGCAGCATTAGCATCAACCGATATAACGCCCAGTGAGTGACCCTCGAGGGTGTGTAGGGGTGTCAGTTCGCCCTCGACGCCATCCCCCGACCACCGCCACACCCGGACTAGGTCGTCCAGTCCCCCGGTGACGATGTACCTCTGTTCCCTAGGGTGGTTAAAATCTAGTTGAAACGACTTAATTTTATTTCAGGAAAAACCCCGGGGGGAGGTAATTGCATTGATCAGAAGCAGGACAAGCAGCTTCAATGACCTGGATCAAGAGCCCTTCACTAGATCAAGGCCCTCCTTGAAGGGCTCATATTCTTATGAATCAGTGTAATGTGGTCATATTCTTAAGAATAATGTAATGGGTTGCTATTCTTGAAAATAACAGAATGGGTTCTTATTCTTAAGAATAATGTATAGTTTAACATCTATATTAAGAATAATGTATTAGGTTCCCATTCTTAAGAATAATGTAATAGGTTCCCATTCTTAAGAATAATGTAAAGGTTCCCATTCTTAAGAATAATGTAATGGGTTCCATTCTTAAGAATAATGTAATAGGTTCCCATTCTTAAGAATAATGTAAAGGTTCCCATTCTTAAGAATAATGTAATGGCTCCCATTCTTAAGAATAATGTGATAGGTTCTCATTCTTAAGACTAATGTAACAGGTTCCCATTCTGAAGATTAATGTAACGTGTTCCCATTCTTAGGAATTATGTAACAGGTTCCCATTCTGAAGATTAATGTAATAGGTTCCTATTCTGAAGACTAATGTAACAGGTTCCCATTCTTAAGACTAATGTAATATCTTGCCAGACTACTCACGAGTCTGGCAAGTTCTGACTGTCCTCGTGTCGTTCTTGATTCTCCTTATTCTCTTCCTCGTTCTCCTTATCAGCATTCGCAGCTTCCTTGTTCTTTTCATTGGGGACAAAATGGCCCCAGGCGCATGCCCAGATGCCCTCAGAGTGGGCATTTTCACGCTTAGTCAGCAGCGAAAACTGGAAAAAATGAAAAAAATTATCATTAATTTTGATGGCGAGTCAAATTTTACGAACTTGTAAAATAAAAAATTGTCATAAAAATTCATCGGCTGGACTTTAAAGACCAAACTGTCCAATAGATTTTAAAGACCAAACTGTCCGATAGATTTTAAAGACCAAACTGTCTGATACACTTTAAAGACCAAACTGTCCAACAGACTTTAAAGACCAAACTGTCCGATAGATAAAAAAAAGAAGACTGACCGATAGACATATTGACGATCTATCACACTGGGGGAGGAAAAAAAATAACGAAGCACTAAACCCGTAGGTGTCACACACCTCTGGGGAAGGGCGCGAAAAAAATCAAGTTTGATCCGAGGAAGAGTCAAGACAACTCCAGTTCCTCGGATCAAGAGCCTCCCATGGGTGGGGCTCCCAGCTGCAACCCCCATACAAAAAACATTTTTTTGAACATATGCGACCTGATTTACCGCATTTACACAGCCAGGGTGAAGGAGGAAGCCCCTCCAATGCCTCGAATCAAAACATCCCCCCAGGGGGTGGTATATAAGGGGTAAAATCAGGTTAAATAAGGACCCTCGCTACCAACCATGTTGTTGTTGTGGTGTTTAAGGGCGACGGCTCAGTGAGCCGTCCTGCCTTAATTTACACACATTTACACTCATTTTCAAAACTTTTACAATGGTTATTTACCAAACTAGGTGTAAATTTACACTTATTTACATTTTAACAAAATATTTACGTCGTTATTTTAGCTTTTAAGCTAACAAAATGAAGTCAAGATTTACACTTAATTTACACATTTGTACACCCATTTCACACCTTTTACAATAGTTATCTACTAAATTACGTGTAAATTTACACTTATTTACGTTTTAAACAATATTTACATAGCTATTACATAGCTATTTTAGTTAATATTAGACTAGTTTAACATGTATATTATGCAGCCCATACTGCGGGAGTAATAATGGGCCCAGGAACTGTACCTCAACATTGAAGAGGCATATAATTTGCCCAGGAACTGTACCCCAACATTACAGTGGTACATAATGGGTCCAAGACCAACCAAAGATACTAGTAACCCAGTAAAAGATACTTGTCAATTTGGATTCAGGACAAACAAGAGCACAAACGATGCTATTACGCACATGTTGGAGTTAATATATACACTGGGAATCTTCATTGATCTCCGCAAAGCTTTTGATACAGTCGACCATGATTTACTGCTCACAAAATTAGCACACTATGGTATAAGGGGCACCCACTCAACTACCTAAAATCATACCTCACCAACAGAAGCCAATACGTGTACACAAATGGAGCGAACTCTTCCACACAACCAATTACAGTCGGAGTCCCTCAAGGAAGTGTCCTGGGGCCACTCCTATTCCTCATTTACATAAATGACCTACCGAATGCATCACAACTACTCAAACCCATTTTATTTGCAGATGACACAACATATGTCTTCTCTCACCCAAATCCAGTTATACTGGCCAACACTGTTAATGCCGAATTACAGAAAATATCAACATGGATGACGACTAACAAGCTTACTCTCAATACTGACAAGACCTACTTCATACAGTTTGGAAGCAAAGCCACAAATGTTCCACTTAACATAACACTTAATGGTACACCCATCACAAGACTCACAGAGGGAAAATTCCTAGGAATCCACCTTGACAGTAGCCTT
This sequence comes from Cherax destructor, assembly GCA_009830355.1. Lineage (NCBI taxonomy): Eukaryota > Metazoa > Arthropoda > Malacostraca > Decapoda > Parastacidae > Cherax > Cherax destructor. The sequence goes on along the minus strand of WNWK01007088.1, from coordinate 38,436 downwards.
AAATTCCAAACACATATACAACAAATTTCCAAGAAAATCTCGAAGACAGTAGGCATATTATCAAAGATACGCTATTATGTACCTCAATCAGCTCTCCTTGCACTATATCATTCACTTATCTACCCGTATCTCACCTATGGAATCTGTGCATGGGGATCAACAACGTTAAATCACCTTAGACCACTCATAACACAACAAAAGGCCGCAGTCAAATGATAACAAATTCCCACTCTAGACAGCATACTCCACCAATATTCAAAAGTCTCAAACTACTCACCGTAAAGAACATTCATACTTACTCTTGTGCCTACTACATATATAAAACTTTACACTCTAATATAAACCCTCTGCTCAAAACTCTCCTCACCAACTTTAATAGGACCCATGACCACAACACACGACACAGATCACTTTTTGATATACCCCGTGTTCATATCAACCTATGTAAAAATTCTATGCACATAAAGGGCCCCAGAATCTGGAATTCATTACCAGTAAATATTAAGATAATCTTGTCTGAAAATCAATTTAAGACTCAACTCAAAAACCACCTACTCACCCAAACCTAAATGATCATGCTATAAACTACTTTGAAAAATGCTCATTGTTACTTTCCTATACGATAATCTCAATTTTTAATAATATGTTACTATTATGTTACCCCTACTCATATTATAAGTTAATGTCAAAATGCTCAATGTTATTTTCCTTAAGATAATCTCAATTCCATATTATCATTCAAGAATCTTAACACCTGTAACAATCTAAGATCTAATATCATTATATAATAATTTAAACAGAAAAATTTCATCATATTGTAATTTTGAAAATAATTTTTAACTAGAATAAACTCAATAAATTTCTCTAATATTAAGTACATAGTTTTTAAGGACTAGAATAAGCTGCCCCTAATGCCATGGCATGTCAGTGGCTCTCCTTGCACTCAATTTACATTGTAATTTCCCATACCCATGTAACCTGCAATGAAATAAAATTTGTTTGTTTGTTTGTTTGTTTGTTTGTTTGTAACCCAGTCAAAGACACTGGTAACCCATTCAAAGATACTAGTAACTCAGTCAAAGATACTGGTGCCCCAGTCAAAGATACTGGTAACCCAGTCAAAGATACTGGTAACCCAGTCAAAAATACTGGTAACCCAGTCAAAGTTACTGGTAACCCAGTCAAAGATACTGGTAATCCAATCAAAGATACTGATAATCCAGGCAAAGATACTGGTAATCCAGTCAAAGATACTGGTAACTCAATCAAAGATACTGGTAACCCAGCCAAAGATACTGGTAACCCAGTCAAAGATATTAGCAATCCATTCAAAGACACTAGTAACCCAGTCAAAGATACTGGTAACCCAGTTAAAGATACTGGTAACCCAGTTAAAGATACTGGTAACCCAGTTAATGATACTGGTAACCCAGTCAAAGATACTGGTAACCCAGTCAAAGATACTGGTAACCCAGTCAAAGATACTGGTAACCCAGTCAAAGATACTGGTAACCCAGTCAGAGATACTAGTAACCCAGTCAAAGATACTGATACCTCAGTCAAAGATACTGGTAACCCAGTCAAAGATACTGGTAACCCAGTCAAAGATACTGGTAACCCAGTCAAAAATACTGGTAACTCAGTTAAAGATATTGGTAACCCAGTCAAAGATACTGGTAACCCAGTCAAAGATACTATTAACCCAGTCAAAGATACTGGTAATTCAGTTAAAGATACTGGTAACCCAGTCAAAGATACTGGTAACCCAGTCAAAGACACTGATAACCCACTCAAAGATACTAGTAACCCAGTCAAAGATACTGGCAACCCAGTCAAAGATACTGGTAACCCAGTCAACTATACTGGTAACTCAGTCAAAGATACTGGTAACCCAGTCAAAGATACTGGTAACCCAGTCAAAGATACTGAAAACCCAGTCAAAGATACTGGTAACTCAGTTAAAGATATTGGTAACCCAGTCAAAGATACTGGTAACCCAGTCAAAGATACTAGTAACCCAGTCAAAGATACTAGTAACTCAGTTAAAGATACTGGTAACCCAGTCAAAGATACTGGTAACCCAGTCAAAGCCACTGATAACCCAGTCAAATATACTAGTAACCCAGTCAAAGATACTGGCAACCCAGTCAAAGATACTATTAACCCAGTCAAAGATACTGGTAATTCAGTTAAAGATACTGGTAACCCAGTCAAAGATACTAGTAACCCAGTCAAAGATACTAGTAACCCAGTCAAAGATACTAGTAACCCAGTCAAAGATACTGGTAACCCAGTCAAAGATACTGGTAACCCAGTCAAAAATACTGGTAACCCAGTCAAAGATACTGGCAACGCAGTCAAAGTTACTAGTAACCCAGTCAAAGATACTGGTAATCCAATCAAAGATACTGATAATCCAGGCAAAGATACTGGTAACCCAGTCAAAGATACTGGTAACTCAATCAAAGATACTGGTAACCCAGCCAAAGATACTGGTAAACTAGTCAAAGATATTGGTAATCCATTCAAAGACACTAGTAACCCAGTCAAAGATTCTGGTTACCCAGTTAAAGATACTGGTAACCCAGTTAAAGATACTGGTAACCCAGTCAAAGATACTGGTAACCCATTCAAAGATACTGGTAACCCAGTCAAAGATACTGGTAACCCAGTCAAAGATACTAGTAACCCAGTCAAAGATACTGATACCTCAGTCAAAGATACTGGTAACCCAGTCAAAGATACTGGTAACTCAGTTAAAGATATTGGTAAACCAGTCAAAGATACTGGTAACCCAGTCAAAGATACTAGTAACCCAGTCAAAGATACTGGTAACTCGGTTAAAGATACTGGTAACCTAGTCAAAGATACTGGTAACCCAGTCAAAGACACTGATAACCCAGTCAAAGATACTAGTAACCCAGTCAAAGATACTTGTAACCCAGTCAAAGATACTCGTAACCCAGTCAAAGATACTGGTAACCTAGTCAACTATACTGGTAACTCAGTCAAAAATACTGGTAACCCAGTCAAAGATACTGGTAACCCAGTCAAAGATACTGCTAACCCAGTCAAAGATACTGGTAACCCAGTCAAAGATACTGGTAACTCAGTTAAAGATACTGGTAACCCAGTCAAAGCTACTGGTAACCCAGTCAAGGATACTGGTAAACCAGTCAAAGATACTGGTAACTCAGTTAAAGACACTGGTAACCCAGTCAAAGATACTGGTAACCCAGTCAAAGATACTGGTAACCCAGTCAAAGATACTATTAACCCAGTCAAAGATACTGGTAATTCAGTTAAAGATACTGGTAACCCAGTCAAATATACTGGTAACCCAGTCAAAGATACTAGTAACCCAGTCAAAGATACTGGTAACTCAGTTAAAGATACTGGTAACCCAGTCAAAGACACTGGTAACCCAGTCAAAGATACTGGTAACCCAGTCGAAGATACTGGTAACACAGTCAAAGATACTGGTAACTCAGTTAAAGATACTGGTAACCCAGTCAAAGATACTGGTAACCCAAAGATACTAGTAACCCAGTCAAAGATAATGGTGACCCAGCCAAAGATACTGGTAACCCAGTCAAAGATACTGGTAACCCAGTCAAAGATACTGGTAACCCAGTCAAAGATACTGGTAACCCAGTCAAAGATACTGGTAACCCAGTCAGAGATACTAGTAACCCAGTCAAACATACTGATACCTCAGTCAAAGATACTGGTAACCCAGTCAAAGATACTGGTAACCCAGTCAAAGATACTGGTAACCCAGTCAAAGATACTGGTAACTCAGTTAAAGATATTGGTAACCCAGTCAAAGATACTGGTAACCCAGTCAAAGATACTAGTAACCCAGTCAAAGATACTGGTAACTCAGTTAAATATACTGGTAACCCAGTCAAAGATACTGGTAACCCAGTCAAAGACACTGATAACCCAGTCAAACATACTAGTAACCCAGTCAAAGATACTGGCAACCCAGTCAAAGATACTATCAACCCAGTCAAAGATACTGGTAACCCAGTCATAGATACTGGTAACCCAGTCAAATATACTAGTAACCCAGTCAAAGATACTGGTAACTCAGTTAAAGATACTGGTAACCCAGTCAAAGATACTGGTAACCCAGTCAAAAATACTGGTAACCAAGTCAAAGATACTGGTAACCCAGTCAAAGTTACTGGTAATCCAGTCATGGATACTGGTACCAGTAAAGATACTGGTACCCAGTCAAGATACTGTCAAAGATACTGTAACCAGTTAAAGATACTGGTACCCAGCAAAATACTGGTAACCAGTCAAAGATACTGGTAACCCAGTCAAAGATACTGGTAACCAGTAAAGATACTGGTAACCCAGTCAAAGAACTGGAACCATCAAAGATACTGGTAACAGTCAAGATACTGGTAACCAGTAGATACTGGTAACTCAGTAAAGTACTGGTAACCCAGTCAAGATACTGGTAAACCCAAAAAGATACTGTAACCCAGTCAAAGAATGGTACCAGTCAAAGATACTGGTAACCAGTCAAAGATACTGGTAACCCAGTCAAGATACTATTAACCCAGTCAAAGTACTGGTAATTCATTAATACTGTACAGTCAAAGATACTACCTAGTCAAACTACTATACCCAGTCAAAGATACTGGTCTCATCAAAAAAATGCCATACAAGACACCATACTTTTACTGTGCCTATTACATACATAGAACACTCTATGCAAATATTAACCCACCACTAAAACTTCTCCTTACCAATTTTAACAGGACACATGACCATAACACTAGACACAGATCACTCCTCGATGTTCCCGTGTCCATCTAACACTATGTAAAACTCAATGCATATAAAGGACGAAAATTTGGAATTCATTACCTGTCATTGCCAAAGAAACCCTACCTGTACCCCAATTCAAAACGATGCTAAAAAACTACCTTCTCATCCAAAACCTAAATGCTCAATATCAAACATTCTCAACAAAGTAGAATAATCACTTAAATGTAAAACCTGATTAATCACTTAAATGTAAAAACCTGTTATGAATAATACATACTAAGCTAACTATTTCCATAACATTTACATTATAATGACCACGTAAACTGTAACTGCAATGCAACTAATTGTTTTAAATTGTTATCTCACTCAATTAGTTGCATTGCTGCAATTAATAAATTATTATGTTCAACTTATATTCAAACTTTATAACTTAGATACACAATTATACTTATTTTATAAATTATCAACCATAATTTTTTACCATGTAGTCTACTATTAAATAGTCCTAAGAATGCCCGCAATGCACAGCATATTAGTGGCTTTTGGCATGTACATCTCATTTATACCTATGTATCATGTCTACCTATGTATCATTGTACCATGTCTAAATAAACTATTATTATTATTATTATTATTATTATTATTATTATTATTATTATTATTATTATTATTATTATTATTATTATAAAGCGGATAAAATTGTAAAAATAAATTGCTTTTCGTGAGATAATTTCGAGCGTCGAATCTGATTAACTTCAACCCTTCTGTGCTGATAACGTGATAGAGCAAGTTCTGTGCTGATAACGTGATAGAGCAAGTTCTGTGCTGATAACGTGATAGAGCAAGTTCTGTGCTGATAACGCGATAGAGCAAGTTCTGTGCTGATAACGTGATAGAGCAAGTTCTGTGCTGATAACGTGATAGATCAACCTCTGTGCTGATAACGTGATAGAGCAAGTTCTGTGCTGATAACGTGATAGATCAACCTCTATGCTGATAACGTGATAGAGCAAGTTCTGTGCTGATAACGTGATAGAGCAACCTCTGTGCTGATAACGTGATAGATCAACCTCTGTGCTGATAACGTGATAGATCAACCTCTGTGCTGATAACGTGATAGATCAACCTCTGATGATAACGTGATAGATCAACCTCTGTGCTGATAACGTGATAGGAGCTCTGTGCTGATAACGTGATAGATCAACCTCTGTGCTGATAACGTGATAGAGCAAGCTCTGTGCTGATAACGTGATAGAGCAACTTCTGAGCTGATAACGTGATAGAGCAAGTTCTGTGCTGATAACGTGATAGAGCAAGTTCTGTGCTGATAACGTGATAGAGCAAGTTCTGTGCTGATAACGTGATAGAGCAAGTTCTGTGCTGATAACGTGATAGAGCAAATTCTGTGCTGATAACGGATAGGAGCAAGTTCTGTGCTGATATCGTGATAGAGCAAGTTCTGTGCTGATAACGTGAGATCAACCTCTGTGCTGATAACGTGATAGATCAACCTCTGTGCTGATAACGTGATAGAGCAAGCCTGTGCTGATAACGTGATAGATCAACCTCTGTGCTGATAACGTGATAGATCAACCTCTGTGCTGATAACGTGATAGATCAACCTCTGTGCTTTATAACGTGATAGAGCAAGCTCTGTGCTGATAACGTGATAGAGCACCTCTGAGCTGATAACGTGATAGAGCAAGTTCTGTGCTGATAACGTGATAGAGCAACCCTGTGCTGATAACGTGATAGATCAACCTTTTTGCTGATAACGATAGATCAACCTCTGTGCTGATAACGTGATAGATCAACCTCTGTGCCGATAACGTGATAGATCAACCTCTGTGCTGATAACGTGATAGATCAACCTCTGTGCTGATAACGTGATAGATCAACCTCTGTGCTGATAACGTGATAGAGCAAGTTCTGTGCTGATAACGTGATAGAGCAACCTCTGTGCTGATAACGTGATAGAGCAACCTCTGTGCTGATAACGTGATAGAGCAAGCTCTGTGCTGATAACGTGATAGAGCAAGTTCTGTGTGATAACGTGATAGAGCAACCTCTGTGCTGATAACGTGATAGAGCAACCTCTGTGCTGATAACGTGATAGATCAACCTTTGTGCTGATAACGTGATAGATCAACCTCTGTGCTGATAACGTGATAGAGCAACCTCTGTGTTGATAACGTGATAGATCAACCTCTGTGTTGATAACGTGATAGAGCAAGCTCTGTGCTTTATAACGTGATAGAGCAAGCTCTGAGCGGCTCACAATAAGCGATTCAGGCCACTGGGGTCTGAAAAAAGTAGATGAGAAATTGTGGGAATTATCACAGAATGTCCATTAAATGCAACATATAAATTATCACATTACTCTCCAATAACAATCGAAACTTTCCCTAGTAAGAAACAATAATGGAAACAGACTCAAATGCAATATAATGAGATTCGTCACTGACGTTTCGTCCATGCACTGGGCTTTCTCAAGCTTGGGCGAAACGATCTCAATAAAGATCCTCATTACTTCATTTACGTCTTGTTTCCATCGTGTCGGCATGTAATACAATTTCTCTCATAAGACACGCGAGTGCTGAAGGTTAGAAGCCGATCAGAAAAAGCATTCCCATGGAAACTAATATTCCATCTGTCAAAATTTCTTTAATAAAATTGAGAAATTAGCAACTTTACAGCCCAGGATTATATTGAACTTCCTCTTGGCAAGTTGCGCTGGCGTTGAAGTTTTAATCCAGTCACAAGAGGCATTCTCAGTTATCACACTCAACAAATATAACAATTTGCTTAATAAAATGGGCAAATTGTGACTTTAGCAATGTAAGCATTTCTTAAAGCAAACACATCAATGCCTTAAGTTTGAAGCCATTCAGAAGAAACATTTTCCAGTTATTGGACGAAATCAATAATCCGATTTTTTTAACTATGTTAATCAGTTGGCAATTTGCATTAATCATCCAAAATTTATAGTGAATCTTCCCTTCAGTTCACTGTAACAGACAGGTAATTTTAAGTTAATTTAACATCTTTATAATGTGCCTCATACCCATGGTGTGGGCGGTAGTCAAAAGATTACAGAGGCACATAGTGGGTCCAGGGACTGGGCCTCAAAATTTTGATAGATAAACAAGTTGCAATGATAATGAACTGTTTACATATTAATTATATGGTAATAATTATATTAAGTTGCTAATACATATATAAATTCCGTCACAAAACAAAAAACATTACAAATGAGCTTATAAGAATTGTGATTTATTTATAATATCCAATATTTTAGCAAGATTAGGTTAGCATTAAGTTAGGATAATATACAACGATGGATAAAATACTTTGACATTTTTGGAACATTTTTGAGTTATCTTTGAATTCGTGATTTTTTTTTTCGTATTCCAGAACGATGACAGAATATGTGGCAAGAATTACCTCTGGCAGACATTACGTTTAGTTATGTCTACATCAGCTGGTATCACAATAATATAATAATATCAATTTTAAAAGGAGTGGACCGGTAAGCCAGTAGAAGGCCTCGGTCAGCTGAGCAAAAGTTCCAGTTGCGAGTCATCATATGACTAACACCCGCGTAAGGAAACATTTGCCCTGTTTCCTGACTGAACACATCGACTCCAGACTGAGGGACTGATTACCTCAAACTCCTCATCGTCCAGCTTTCTCTGCATTGGACTGAAGAAGCCACTGGCTGGTGAAACGTTTCCAGAATAAGGATTCCCAAATATTGCACAAGTGTCTCATTTATCAAAGCTAATCATATAATGAACAAGGTGGCTAGGCACAGAATTTAATATAGAGTTAATTGGAAATTAAATAAAGTTGGGCTGAAGGCACCTCCTGCTGGGGTTCATAATTAAAAATCTACAGTTACACTTCTATGTCCCTAAAGCAACACGGATTGTCTATTGGACAGGTAGTCTTTGATGCAGCGGAAAAGCCGTCCACCTCCATCGATTTCGGCAATTTCACTAATGATTACATTGGAGGTAGGTTTACTGGGCCGGGTCTTCTCCATATGGAGACCCGGCAGTGGCTTCCCACTAAAGGAGTATCATCACGTTGTCTTGGTCTCGTGCGGTCTTGCACTGGTGTCTTGCTCAGGCAGGAGAAATCCATTTTCGTCTTGTAGGGCCTCTGGCGTTGTTGAGACTCATCTCGTGATCAGGAGGCTGGCACGGCGGTCGGCACATGTCAGCTAGCTATGTAAAGTTGTCAAGAAGGGTTGTGTAGGAGCTGTTAGTGTGTAACCCCTGTGGTTTAGCGCTTCTATTTGATAATAATAATAATAATAATAATAATAATGTTAGTGTGTAAGCTGAGACTTTGACTGAAGTTGTTAAGTAATGATGCACACTCCTTCCATGCATGAAACTATATGACATAAAGTAGTTCAGATTTTGCATTTTTAAGATATCGCATGGAAAAATATACCACAAAATAAAAAAAAATGCAGATATACACTTACATTGCAAAAACAATCCAAACTATGAATAATTATTATGTGATCAAATTACCTGCAGGAAGTATACATGGTATTACCTGAATTATTACATACAAGTAATTTGGGTGAGGTAAGTGGGACTTAGTCACAGCAGGTCGCCGAATTGTAACTCCCTCGATGCCCATTCCCCACCACTCTCCCAAAAAGCTAGATCTGATATTAAATTAATAATTACATTATTAAAGTTGTGTGGACTGTATATGATTAGGCTTGCTGGGCACACAGAATATAATTATGGCACATAAATTATAATAATGTTATTAGAAAAGAAATTCGTATTACCACTTACCATTTAATTACTGGTTCACAATTATTATTTTTTGGAAACACATCCTAACACTACCACTACAGTTAGAATGTACGATGGCCAATGCTAAACTACTGTATATTATGGGTAAGCGTCACTTAACTAAGATGTTCTCCTAGGAAGATTCGGTGTCCTCTATTTTTCAGTTCTTGTTGCCGAAATGTAAGGGTTTTCCACATTATTTATCCCAATTCTTCAGCAGGAACGTGTCAGCAATTTCTAAATTACGGATTGAGGCCGATATACACCAACTGACCTTCGAGAATGCCTGATTACATTGCACAATTCAGAACATTGTTCACACATTCAATTTCAATATGGCGTCTCCCTCTGCATCACTCAACAGCTGTTCTACCTCCCCCCCCCCTCACTCGAAATTTCTCGAAAGGGTCCAAATAGCATCACATTTTAATATGCATTTATTATATTATTCATATTTATGCATGTTGAATTCAGGAAAATTACAAAAAATCCACACAAACTTTCTGTAGAATAAACCAGTACTGAAAGCTTAAGCCGATCAGAAGAGGCTTTGTGTGGGACTCCAGGGTTGAAAGTTTGAAATCTATTATAAAAGGCGTTGGATTCACCTCTTCGCTCCGGGCCGGGAGGTTGTCTTGCGAGTTGTTCCTGAGTTTGCACTTGGCGCATCCAACGACCAGTGGCCTCTGGTGGAACTTGTGGAGTGACACAGTTTTCTTCAAGCAGCAAATGGTGGAGTCGTATCGCCGGCGTATTAACACTGTCTGTGTTGAATTGGTAAAAGGAGCCATTTATCCTACCAATGCCGGAGTTTTGCTGCCAGCTATCATCAGAGACGTTTATGGAGTTGAACATGGAGACATTTATGGATTGCATTAAATGGAGTGCAAGGATATTCATCGCTTAACACGGCGGCTGTATACGACAGACTTGTGGAAAAGTATGAAGAAGTTTGCCTTCCTGTAACTGCTGCAGTGGAGGTAAAGCTCAAGGATGTCTCCAGACGTTACATATGGATCAAGATTAGGAATTTGCCATTCGAAGCGACGGAGCAGGATGTGAGAGCTGCATTTTCGGGTATGGTGTGATACATTATGCAGCTATGGGAAGGTGGACAGATGGTTTTTATGCAGGAGTCCCAGAAGGGTCTTTCAACTTGAAGATGACTTTACGGAAGCCTATTCCATCCTATGTGGTGTTGGAAGAGTTTAGGTCACAAGTTTATGTGACTTATGCTGGGCAAAGGCGTACTGTAGACTTTGTGACTCTTATGAACATATTGCTGCTGAGTGTGAGGCGACAGGGACGACGACCATTCGGGAGACACCTGGGATGGACCAGGGTGTGCCTGAGGAAGTGAGGAGTGACAGTGATGTTGTGGCATCAGTGGGAAAGTGGAGTGACATAGTACAGGGAACAGTGGACGTGTGTCGACCCTGCCGGTACAGTCGCAGGGAGTGGAAGTGTGTGAGGAACGTCTTGTGCAAGAGGAATTGACATTGGATGTGGGTTTGGAGGCAGTTTTGCCTGAGGTTTTGCAGGACTGTTGGACAGTACCCAAGGAGGTGCTTGAGGGTGCTGTAAGCCCTGGTGGTGGGTTATTGGGTGAAGTAGGTACAATGGGGGAAGATGGTTTGGAGGCTTTACACTTGAATGTGCAAGAGGTGCAAGTGTCAGTGCATCAGGAGGATGAGAGGTTGGATATGGAGGTTAGTAGTGATTCTCGTAAGAGGTCGATGAGGAGTGAGGATGATGACGTCCTGACTCCTGGTCAAGGGACCGGTAAAAGGTATTGGTTGAGGTGCCTCGTCAGACTTCCAAGATTGTAGACGGTGTGAGTGAGACGAGGGGTAGAGGCCCCTGGTTAAAGGTCTTGGGACTGGAAAACAGGCATCGATCAGGGATGGAAGATCTAAGGGAAAGCCACCTCTAGCATTTTCAGGTGCCTCACGTTAAATGTTAATGGGCTGAAGGATGAAGTGAGAAGATCGTGGGTAGTGGGGACCTAAGACGCTTGGCGATTGATGTGGCGTTTGCAGGAACATAACTATAAGTATGGAAGAGATCTTTTGCTGCCTGGGCATAGAGGTATGCGGGGTGTTCGGGTAAGTTCAAGGGTGGTGCAGGGTAGTAGTGAACGAAAATAGCCCCTTTCAGCTTTTGGCATGGGAGGAGGGGAGGAGGAGGGTGGTGAAGGTCGATGGGGACTGGGGAGGTGTGAGGGTGACGTTTGTGGGGTATATTTGCCAGCTGGGAGCAGTAGAAGGATCAAGGAGGATTTTGTTAGGGATCAGTTGGTTTTTTCTTGGGAGGTATGGCAGAGGTAGGGGTGATAGGGGTGATTTGGGAAAAGTATTATTAGGAAGAAGGATGTGGAGCCGAGAGGGGCGGGTTGTGAATTGGGCGTGTTGAGGGACGTTTTGGGGATGCTGGGGTTGTAGATGTGGTGGGAGGTGGCTGGAAGGTGGACCACACATTTATTAGAAGAGGCTACGCTGCTCGCCTTGATAGAATTTACGTGTCTCGGGCTGTGGATGTAGGGGAGGTGAGGTGTGTAGACGTGGGGTTTTCTGACCACAGAGGGGTTGTGGTGGAACTGGCATGGGAGGGATGGTAAGGTGGTATTCGGGCATTGGAAATTAAACGTGCGGCTTTTGGATGGAGAGGAGGGTAGGGCATGCTTTGAGAATTGGTGGAGGTAGTGGTGCAAGGGAAAGTGAGTGGAAGATGTGGTGGGATGGTGGAGGAGGTGGCTAAGCCAGCTATCAGAAAATTCTATAGGGTAAGGGGCGGAGGAAGCGCAGTGGAGGTATGGTCTGAGAAGTATTTGGAGGGACAGCTGGGGCTTTGTTGTGAGGGTAGGTCTGGTCGCCATATGGTCGAGATGGAGGAACTTAAGGATAGGCTGCGTGTACTGCAAAATGAACGTTTTGATGCAATTCGATTACGCGGTGGGCTTGAGGAGGCTCTATGGGGTGATAGGCCGTCGGCATGTGTGTTGCGAAATTGTAGGAAACGGAGGGAGGGAATGATGGTATCGAGGATGGTGGTGGAGAATGACGTAGAGGGGTATGCGTTAGGGCAGGTAATGAGGTCGACTGAGGCTATCAGTTTATATTTAACATCGTGGTTTCAGAGATACTTGAGGGCGGGGAATGTGGGGACAGGAGGGTGATGTTGTGGTAGAGGGAATTGTGCAGAAATTGGGAGATGAGGATAGGAGGAAATGGGGGTGATTAGTGAGGATGAGGTTTGGGAGCTGTAAGTGGTTTGAGTAAACGAAAGGCGCCAGGATGGATGGGATCCCTAATGACTTTTATGTAACTCATTGGGGTATCCTAAAGGAGTGTTTGGTTAGGGTTCTTAATGGTATGAAGGAGAATGGGAGGATGGGGTTGACACAGCGTACTGGGGTGGTGGTTTTGGTGGGAAAGGGGAGGGAGAGAGTAGAATCAAGAATTATAGAGGATTATCATTAATGTGCGCTGATTATAAGATATTTGCAAAAGTGTTGGGAATAGGATTAAGAGGGTGGTTGGAGGAGTGGTAGAGGAAGGGCAGTATGGTATACCTGGCAGGTGTATGGCAAGGCATGAAAGGATTAGGAAATTTATTGAGGACATGGAAGAGGGGGTCCTTGCATTGGATTGGGAGGCAGCATATGATAGTGTGGATAGGGAAATGCTGTGGAGGATTATGAGGAGGCAGGGTTTTGGGAAGAAATTGTAGGATGGGCTGAGACATTATATAGGGAAGCAAGAGTGAGAGTTCAAGTTAATGGATGGTGGTGGAGAAGTGTGTATGGGTAAGGGGTTGCACAGGGTTGTCCCCTGTCGCAAATGCTTTTGCATGTCTGCAGGACCCTTTGTATAGATTAGTTAAGACAGAAGTGGAGGGGGGTGGGAATTTAAGTGGTGATGGGGTATTATTGGTTACGTGGATGATACTACGGTGCTGGTGAGGAGGAGAGGAGTTTGGAGGCTGTAGGGACGATCGTGGGATTTTGGGAGAGCGACAGGTATGAGGATTAATAGGGCTAAGTCTCGCCATTGGAAGTAGGGACGTGGGTGGGTGGAGGGTTGGGGTTGAGGTGTGGGTGGTCAGTTGCTGATAGATTAAAGATATGTGGTATCATTTTTATGAATGATTTGGGTGAAGCGAGATGTGTTACTGTGGGAAGTGTAATGACTAGGGCAATACAACGGATGAATGGGTGGAGGCCGGGGGTTAACTATGTTGCAGCTGTAATTGTGGTGAATGTTTTGGTTTATAGTAAGATATGGCATGTGGCGAGGATTTACCCAATTCTGAAAGGCGATGTATGGAGTTGATACGAAGGGTTTTCAGGTATGTATGGGGTATGGTAGGCATTGTTGCGAAAGGAAGTTGTAATGAAGAGGGTGGGTTTGGGGGTATGGGGTTAATTAATTTGGAGGTGCGTGTCATGAGTGTATATGTGAAGTCCTGCTTTCTGGAGAGGGGGGGGTACAGGGAAACAAGTGGGTGGGGTAATGGGGGTATTGAAGAAATGGTGGAGGGGAAGGAGTTGGACCAGTGTGGGAATATGTTGCGAGGCTTTTGAGTGTGAGGAATCCGGCGAATGTTACGGCTAGTGTATTAGGGAGAGTAGGGGGAGGAAGGGAGGTTTATGAGGGGAAGCGGTGTTTCCAGTGTATAATTGGAAAGGGATATGGAGTGGGTTGCGGTATGTGGTTGAAGGCGAGGTCAAGGGAGGTCATGTTTAGGTTTTTGCATGGGGTACTTGCTTCCAGGGCAGTTTGTTCAAAATGGGGTTAGCAGGGGATGCCCGGTGTGTTAGGTGTGGAGGAGAGGACACAACGTATCATGGGTTATATTTTTGTGATCAACTAGAGGACGTCCGGTATTGGGTGGGGGAGTAGTAAGAGAAATGGGGGAGGGGGAAATTTATGCATTGAGGTTTATGTGTTTAGATATAGGGGGTGGAGGGATGTGTTAGGAGGGGCTCATGTATTTGGCAGTGGATTTTGTGACTGTATCTTGGGCTTTGAGGGAACAACCTGGGAGTGTTCGGATAAGGGCTATTGCTCAGTTATGTATAGAACGAAATGTAGGAACAGGTTATTATATGGGGAGGGGTGGGCTAGGTTTTTACTACTGGGTATAGGGAACTTACGGTGGGGGTTATTAGGGTGGGGAGTGTGCTACGATGAAAGGGCTATTTACGTAGGATGGGTGAGGTTGAGAGAGTGTTTGTCTTGGTTGCATTTAGGCATGAATGTAGAGTGGGAAAGTGTATGTTGTGTTGTGGGGGTGGGGCTATGACGGTGGACGACTCATTTTGGGACTATGTAACCTGCCTTTGGACTGGCAGTGGGAAGGATGCATGGAGTTGTGTGTCACATTTGGTGTGAACTCTGGGAGACTGAGGACGGGGGTTCATTGAGAGGTGGCTTTCTCTGTTAGTAGCCTTTTGGTTTTAAAATTAAAAAAAAAAAAAAGATTGGGGTGTAGGTCATTACTCTTGGTGACAAAAAAAAAAAAAAAAAAAAACTGTACTGGTTTTCATAATGTTACACTTTTAGCGTCTGTTTCGATGCTTAGGCCCTTTGCACAGGGTTTATATGCCTTTTATAAGTCTTTCCCTGTTTAGGTAATGGTGGTTTTGTCAGGATAAAAATTGGTGGGCTATGTTCTAAAACATTGTGTTATGTGATGTGGGTTCCCTTTCTGAGTCCAGGTCCTTTCCATGAGGGAAAAGGATCAATTCTTGTCAGTATTTTATAACCTTTGGGGTTATGCAACTTCTGAGGGGGGTCCGTGTAGTAGGTATAATTTGTATAGTAGAGTTTTAAGCATTGTTCTCCTTTGTTGGCTTTGTTATGCTTAGGTTTGTTACCGCTTTTTGGCGGTCTTATTTTATGGCGAGTGTATAATGTACGGTATAAATTAAATATAATTGTGTATAAATGCGGTACTGTATATACAAATATTCGTCATTATTATGGGTATAGGTATAATGTTATATGTGAAACATTCTTTGTCATTATTGTTATGTTGTTGCTCAAATGAGAGAGTCATCTATGTGTACTGGGATTTTGTGATTATATATTGTCAACAAGTTGTTCAGGTGGGGGGGCAGTTGTCTGGGTGATATGTTTTTAAATATGTTTTAATGTATTTTAAGTATGGATTACATGGAGATTGTCATGTATGTAAACGTAGGAGTTCAATGTCTTTTGAAAAACTTTTGTTTGAGTAAAAAATTTTGACAATGCGTGATTGTAATTTTCAAGTTTCCACATTTGTATGATGTTTATGTCTTTGTTATGTGTTTTTGTATAAATTGTTTTTTTTAATAAATATAAAAAAAAAAAAGATTACATTGCACAATTCAGAACATTGTTCACACATTCAATTTCAATATGGCGTCTCCCTCTGCATCACTCAACAGCTGTTCTACCTCCCCCCCCCCTCACTCGAAATTTCTCGAAAGGGTCCAAATAGCATCACATTTTAATATGCATTTATTATATTATTCATATTTATGCATGTTGAATTCAGGAAAATTACAAAAAATCCACACAAACTTTCTGTAGAATAAACCAGTACTGAAAGCTTAAGCCGATCAGAAGAGGCTTTGTGTGGGACTCCAGGGTTGAAAGTTTGAAATCTATTATAAAAGGCGTTCTCAAGCTCCCTTTAGCACTCCTCACAGCCTCTCCTAACTTTACCTTTGTTATCCTCTCCGCCCTAACTTATCCCTTGACCCTGCATCACTCCCTGCCCTGCAGCGCTCTATGACCCTAGTAGGTTTAGCTCTTCTTTTTTATTATAATAATAATAATCACGCTATGGAGGAGATGCTTAAAATAAGTAAAAATAAGAGAGAATCCTTCAACAATTATAGGTGGACACCTATAATAACTATTGCTGAATAACAATATAGACGAGTCAATTATTATCATTCACTTATTATTATAAAAAGTAAGTGTTAAAGACACAAGGATCATTGAGCGATGCATAAACATGTAAAGTAATGGTAAAACCAATGAAATATTTGAACTATTGTAATGACTGCAAAGATTTTATGAAAAGAGAAATGAAACGATATAATGTAATGACCAAAACAAAGTCGTATTCCCAAAATGTCTACCTGCTGGTGAATGTAGGCGCGTATATATATAGTTAAAATGAATAAAAATCAGCGTTAAGAAGTTGTCACTATTTTATTATAAATATATAAATACATAAATACAAATGGATATCATAATATATATAAATAAAAATGCATATATTATATAAATAAAAATGCATATCATAATGCAATTATTGCTAACAGTGGGTAGGAGAAAATGTGATGGAAATCAATACTCTACACAGCAACCCTCAAAGCGGAGTTGCATGAATGTTGTGCAATATTCAGCTTAACGTTGTTTAAAGAGGCAAAACAAGAACTCGTTTATCAACCTTTTGTTTTAAATCGACTTTAGGGGAAGAAAATGATCGTCGAAGAGGTTGAAGTGGCAGCCCCAGGCCTGCTGCAAGAGGTCACATAGCAGTGTGTGGTTCAGTGAACACTTGGAGAAGTAGCTGACGCATTCGGTGGGGTTGTGGGTCTTGGTGCCGATGTATAGAGCATAGAGGAAGAGGGCGTTGTAAGATATCTCAGTGATACTGGCAAACATATCTACCAGGACGTTCTCCTCCAGGAAGCAGGCATCCTCTTTCCTAGTCTGGCGATGACACAGCAGCTTCAGAATGCACCCTTCATGATCGAGCTGACCCACAGCAGACAATATCAGTCTTTCTTCGTCAGGCACTTTGGATGGCCCGCCCGAAGCGTCTTCTGGTGCGGCGCTGGTGTGGACCTCGGTACCTTCTGTGGAACCTGAAGCGTCGGCGGCGAGAAGAAGAACTGCCATAGAATGCAGGGCTTCTCAGAGCAGCCAGTCCGCCTACAGTATAAGCACCTCCATGACAGTAGACGTAACTCGCAGTTACTCCCGACAAGGCTAACACTGTCAAGAGTACTAGAAGAGCATGCTGCATCTGTGGGTAATATATTCTTATGAGTAATTAAAATGTCACGCACGCTGACTATGGTTATCATTAAACGATTTATTCATAAACGCACGACAATAAACCCTTTTGGAGGCAAACACACATACACACACACCAAAAAATTTGTTACTACAAAAAATGCCTCAAATTATTCTCAAAATTGTTAATAACATAATTATATGTATTGAAGAAATACACACACACAAAAAAAAAACACGTTAACACACCAATTAATTAATAATTAAACACAGGACATATTACTGTCACAAGGGACATGGTTATCAAACAGATAGATAAACTGAAGCAAAATAAGTCCCCGGGACCCGACGAGTTGTTTTCCAGGGTACTTAAAGAATGCAAGATGGAACTTAGTCAGCCATTAACGAATGTGTTTAATACGTCCATCCTAACTGGTGTTGTTCCAGAGATGTGGAAGATAGCTAATGTAGTTCCTATATTCAAATCAGGGGGTAAGTCCATTCCATCAAATTACCGTCCAATAAGCCTCACGTCTATAGTAGGCAAATTATTAGAATCAATTATAGCTGATATTATTAGAAGTCACCTTGAAGAACATAATTTGATTAATGAATCTCAGCATGGGTTTACGAGAGGTCGTTCCTGCCTGACTTAGAGCGTTGAATCTCCACTCTCTGGAGAGACGTAGAATGAGGGGAGATATCATCAAGGTGTACAAGTGGATGATGGGCATAAACAAAGGAGATATTAATAAAATACTGAGGATATCGAACCAAGTAAGAACCAGAAATAACGGATTTAAATTGGATAAATTTAGATTTAGAAAGGACATAGGCAAGTACTGGTTTTCGAACAGAGTTGTAGATGCGTGGAACAATCTTCCGATTAGGGTGATAGAGGCTAGGACCTTGAGTGGCTTTAAAAAGAGATTGGACAAATATATGAGTGGGAGGGGCTGGATTTGATTAGTGTCGTGAGTTCGGGAGAAAAATCTTAGGTAGTGGTGATTTTGAAAAGGACCTGCCTTGTATGGGCCAGTAGGCCTTCTGCAGTGTTCCTCCATGGAAAAATAAACACATAAGCAGTATGATGTGATCCTTTATTGATCATATCATACTGCTTATGTGTTTATTTTTCCATTGTGTCGGTATTTTATACCATTTATTTCCACAGTGTTCCTCCATTCTTATGTTCTTATGTTCAAGTAGACATAAATATCGGGAAGGGGGGTGGTGTGGCACTCTATGTTCGTGATCATTTAAATTGTTGCATAAAAGTGGGTATAAAGTCTGAAATAATGCATACAGAGTCTGTCTGGATAAAATTTTCAGAGGGGTGTGAAAAATTGATTTTAGGCGTGATTTACTGTCCTCCAAACTTAAATAGGGAATAAGAGAAACTACTTTGGGAGGAAATTGTTAAGGCCACAAGGCATGATAACGTAGTAATTCTAGGGGACTTTAACTTTAGTCAGATTGATTGGAATTTCTTGACAGGTAATTTAGAATCAAACGACTTTTTAGAAGTAGTTCAGGATTGTTTTTTGAAGCAGTTTGTGACAGAACCTACAAGGGGAAATAACCTACTTGACTTAGTTCTGGCAAACAAGGAATCCCTTGTAAATAATTTAGAAATTACAGACGAACTCGGCACAGTAACAGTCCCAGACTTTCGCTTAGCAGATTATAATGGGCTTAGAGAACACTTATCAACTGTGAACTGGGGTAACGAAGAGAGGTATCAATATGACAGTTTTCTTAACACTATACAGGCTGCCCAAAGAACATTTATCCCGTATAAAGAAATTAGATCAAGTAGAAATGACCCAAAATGGATGAATAATAGGCTCAAATATCTTTTAGGGCAGAAGAAAGGAATTTATAGGCGCATAAAAAGAGGTGAGGGTCATCTTATAAATCAGTATACTGACATTAAGAGGGACGTTAAAAACGGAATAAGAAAAGCTAAACGGGACTATGAAATTAAAGTTGCTAGGGATTCAAAAACTAACCCAAAAAGTTTTTTCCAGGTTTATAGAACAAAAGTTAGGGATAAGATAGGTCCCCTTAAAAATAACTTTGGGCATCTTACTGACAAGGAGAATGATATGTGCTCTATTTTTAATAATTATTTTCTCTCGGTTTTCACACAGGAGGACATTAATAATATCCCAGTAATTAATTTTTACAGAGGCCCAGAAGAAGATAAATTATGTAATATCACAGTCACTAGCGAAATGGTTATGAAACAAGTAGACCGACTGAAACAAAATAAATCGCCGGGTCCTGATGAGCTTTTTGCAAGGGTTCTTAAGGAATGCAAAATGGAACTCTGTGAACCAATATCTAACATTTTTAATTTATCTCTTCAAACAGGTGTAGTGTCTGATATGTGGAAGATGGCTAATGTAATTCCTATTTTTAAAGCAGGGGACAAGTCACTACCGTCAAATTACCGTCCAATAAGCCTAACCTCAATTGTAGGCAAATTACTAGAGTCAATTATAGCTGATATTATTTTAATTTGATTAATGATACTCAGCATGGATTCACGAGGGGCCGTTCCTGCCTATCTAATTTATTAACCTTCTTTAGTAAAGCTTTTGATGCTGTTGATCACGATAAAGGATTCGATATTGTTTATTTAGATTTTAGTAAGGCTTTTGATAGAGTACCGCACCAGAGACTGTTAAAGAAAGTGGCAGCTCATGACATTGGGGAAAAAGTGCTGTCATGGATCGAGTCATGGCTCACCAATAGGAAGCAGAGAGTGTGCATAAATGGTATCAAGCAAGTCCATGGTTGACAGGAATATAATAGAATCATGTTACATAAAAAAGCAGTTTTGAAAATAAAATGAATATTTCTTTTGGTTTATGTAAATTGGATTCATTTATAATTAATAACATTTGGGAAGAATTAAATGATACATTACACAAGTAAAAAATCTTAATGCTATGGTAGAGTATCAGGTGTGTTTCACAGAGTCGTGTGTTGTGACGTGACTGTGACGTGTAGTCTTGTTGTGACGTGACTGTGAGGTGTAGTCTTGTTGTTGTGAAGTGATTGTGAGGTGTAGTCTTGTTGTTGTGACGTGATTGTGAGGTGTAGTCTTACCCCTTTATTTACTTTCCTGTTGATGTTTTGTCTTTTATAGTTCCTTGATAATGTGAGAAGTCACGAAAGGCGCTTGGAATTTCACTATTTTTTCACAGTGGTTGTTCTGCATATTGTGATATCACCTGTTTACTGTGATCTTATTGCACACACAGAACACACACACACACACACACTATATATATATATATATATATATATATATATATATATATATATATATATATATATATATATATATATATATGGTGTGTGTGTGTGTGTGTGTGTGTGTGTGTGTGTGTGTGCTGTGTGTGTGTGTGTGTGTGTGTGTGTGTAGGGAAGTTCGTGAGGCAGTGGGTAGAATGAAATGGGGTAAGGCAGCTGGGATTGATGGGATAAAGATAGAAATGATAAAAGCAGGTGGGGATATAGTTTTGGAGTGGTTGGTGCTATTATTTAATAAATGTATGGAAGAGGGTAAGGTACCTAGGGATTGGCAGAGAGCGTGTATTGTTCCTTTGTATAAAGGCAAAGGGACAAAAGAGAGTGCAAAAATTTTAGGGGAATAAGTCTGTTGAGTGTACCTGGTAAAGTGTATGGTAGAGTTATTATTGAAAGAATTAAGAGTAAGACAGAGAGCAGGATAGCAGATGAACAAGGGGGCTTTAGGAAAGGTAGAGGGTGTGTAGACCAAGTGTTTACAGTGAAACATATAGGTGAACAGTATTTGGATAAGGGTAAAGAGGTTTTTGTGGCATTTATGGATTTGGAAAAGGCGTATGATAGGGTGGATAGGGGCGCAATGTGGCAGATGTTGCAGGTGTATGGAATAGGAGGAAGGTTACTGAAAGCAGTGAAGAGTTTTTATGAGGATAGTGAGGTTCAGGTTAGAGTGTGTAGAGGGAGGGGGACTATTTCCCAGTAAAAGTGGGCCGTAGACACGGATGTGTGATGTCACCGTGGTTGTTCAATATATTTATAGATGGGGTTGTAAGAGAAGTTGTCACAGTTGCTTTTTGCTGATGACACTGTGCTTTTGGGAGATTCTGAAGAGAAGTTGCAGAGGATGGTGGATGAATTTGGTAGGGTGTGTAAAAGAAGAAAATTGAAAGTGAATATAGGAAAGAGTAAGGTGATGAGGATAACAAAAAGAATAGGTGACGAAAGATTGGATATCAGATTGGAGGGAGAGAGTATGGAGGAGGTGAATGTATTCAGATATTTGGGAGTGGACATGTCAGCAGATGAGTCTATGAAGGATGAGGTGAATCATAGAATTGATGAGGGGAAAAGGGTGAGTGGAGCACTTCGGAGTCTGTGGAGACAAAGAACTTTGTTGATGGAAGTAAAGAGGAGAATGTATGAGAGTATAGTTATACCAACACTCTTATATGGGTGTGAAGCATGGGTGATGAATGTTGCAACGAGGAGAAGGCTGGAGGCAGTGGAGATGTCATGTCTGAGGTCAATGTGTGGTGTGAATATAATGCAGAGAATTCGGAGTTTAGAAATTAAGAGGAGGTGCGGGATTACCAAAACTATTATCCAGAGAGCTGAGGAGGGGTTGTTGAGGTGGTTCGGACATGTAGAGAGAATGGAACGAGACAGAATGACTTCGAGAGTGTATAAATCTGTAGTGGAGGGAAGGCGGGTAGGGGTCGGCCTAAGAAAGGTTGGAGGGAGGGGTAAAGGAGGTTTTGTGTGCGAGGGGCTTGGACTTCCAGCAAGCATGTGTGAGCGTATTTGATAGGAGTGAATGGAGACAAATGGTTTTTAATACTTGACGTGCTGTTGGAGTGTGAGCAAAGTAACATTTATGAAGGGATTCAGTGAAACCGGCAGGCCGGACTTGAGTCCTGGAGATGGGAAGTACAGTGTCTGCACTCTGAAGGAGGGTGTTAATGTTGCAATTTTATAACTGTAGTGTAAAGCACCCTCTGGCAAGACAGTGATGGAGTGAATGATGATGAAAGTTTTTCTTTTTCGGGCAACTCTGGCTTGGTGGGGATCGGCCGATGTGTTAATAAAAAAAACAAAAATATATATAATGTATATATATATACATATATATATATACATATACTATATATATATATATATATATATATATATATATATATATATATATATATATATATATATATATATATATATATATATATATATATATATATATATGTATATATATATATACACATTATATATATATATATATATATATATATATATATATATATATATATATATATTATATATATATATATATATATATATATATATATATATATATATATATATATATATATTATATATATATATATATATATATATATATATATATATATATATATATATATATAATATATATATATATATATATATATATATATATATATAAGAAAAGTTTTAGAGTGAGATTAATAAGTTGAGAAGCCTAGGAACGAATGGATTTGGCAGTTAAAAATAGGAGAGAAGAGTTATTAAATGGAGAGTTAGAGGTATCGGGAAGATGGAGGGATATTTTGAGGAATTGATGAAGATAGGGAAGCTGTGATTTCGTGTATAGGGCAAGGAGGAACAACATCTTATAGGAGTGAGGAAGAACCAGCTGTGGGTGTGGGGGAAGTTCATGGGGCAGTGGGTAAAATGAAAGGGGGTAAAGCAGCTGGGATTGATGGGATAAAGAAGAAATGTTAAAAGCAGGTGGGGATATAATTTTGGAGTGGTTAGTGCTATTATTTAATACATGTATGGAAGAGGGTAAGGTACCTAGGGATTGGCAGAGAGCGTGCATAGTTCCTTTGTATAAAGGCAAAGGGGACAAAAGAGAGTGCAAAAATTATAAAAGAATAAGTCTGTTGAGTATACATGGTAAAGTGTATGGTAGAGTTATTATTGAAAGAATTAAGAGCAAGACGGAGAGTAGGATAGCAGATGAACAAGGAGGTTTTAGGAAAGGTAGGGGGTGTGTAGACCAAGTGTTTACAGTGAAATATATAGCTGAACAGTATTTAGATAAGGGTAAAGAGGTTTTTGTGGCATTTATGGATTTGGAAAAGGCGTATGACAGGGTGGATAGGGGGGCAATGTGGCAGATGTTGCAGGTGTATGGAATAGGAGGTAGGTTATTGAAAGCAGTGAAGAGTTTATACGAGGATAGTGAGGCTCAGGTTAGAGTATGTAGGAGAAAGGGAGATTATTTCCCAGTAAAAGTAGGCCTTAGACAAGGATGTGTGATGTCATCATGGCTGTTCAATATATTTATAGATGGAGTTGTACGAGAAGTAAATGCGCGGGTGTTGGCAAGAGGTGTGGGGTTAAAAGATAAAGAATCTAACACAAAATGGGAGTTGTCACAGGTGCTTTTTGCTGATGACACTGTGCTTTTTGAGAGATTCTGAAGAGAAGTTGCAGAGGTTGGTGGATGAATTTGGTAGGGTGTGTAAAAGAAGGAAATTGAAAGTGAATATAGGAAAGAGTAAGGTGATGAGGATAACAAAAAGATTAGGTGACGAAAGATTGGATATCAGATTGGAGGGAGAGAGTATGGAGGAGGTGAATGTATTCAGATATTTAGGAGTGGAGATGTCAGCAGATGGGTCTATGAAGGATGAGGTGAATCATAGAATTGATGAGGGTAAGTGGTACACTTAGGAGTCTGTGGAGACAAAGAACTTTGTTGATGGAAGCAAAGAGGGGAATGTATGAGAGTATAGTTATATCAACACTCTTTTATGGGTTTGAAGCATAGGTGGTGAATGTTGCAACAAGGAGAAGGCTGGAGGCAATGGAGATGTCATTTCTGAGATCAATGTGTGGTGTGAATATAATGCAGCGAATTTGTAGTGTGGAAATTAAGAGGAGGTGTGGGATTACCAAGACTATTATTCAGAGGGTTGAGGAGGGGTTGTTGAGGTGGTTTGGACATGTAGAGAGGGTGGAACAAACTAGAATGACTTCAAAAGTGTATAAATCTGAAGTGGAGGGAAGGCGGGGTAGGGGTCGGCCTAGGAAAGGTTGGAGGGAGGGGGTAAAGGAGGTTTTGTGTGCGAGGGGCTTGGACTTCCAGCAAGCATGTATGAGCGTATTTGATAGGAGTGAATAGAGAAAAATGGTTTTTTATACGTGACGTGCTGTTGGAGTGTGAGCAAAGTAACATTTATGAAGGGATTCAGGGAAACCGGCACTCCGGACTTGAGTCCTGGAGATGGGAAGTACAGTGTCTGCAATCTGAAGGAGGGATGTTAATGTTGCAGTTTTATAACTGTAGTGTAAGCATGCCTCTTGCAAGACAGTGATGGAGTGAATGATGATGAAAGTTTTTCTTTTTCGGGCCACCCTGCCTTGGTGGGAAACGGCCGATGTGTTAATAATAATAATAATATTATATATATATATATATATATATATATATATATATATATATATATATATATATATATATATGTGTGTGTGTGTGTGTGTGTGTGTGTGTGTGTGTGTGTGTGTGTGTGTGTGTGTGTGTGTGTGTGTGTGTGTGTGTGTGTGTGTGTGTGTGTGTATCATGTCGAATAGGTAAAACTTGCGATTTTGGCTTAAATATCAACGCACTTCTTGCCGAATAAGGCAAGCCAAAATTTTTATGCAATAATTTCGCAAGAATCATTCTGAACCTAACGAAAAAAATATATTTCATTGTGTCTATTTATTATCAAATTATTATAAACTTATATAAGAGGGTTAGTAATGACAGTCAACTAAAATGAAAATTGGTTGGTAAAAATTCGTTCTGTACTCGAACAGCTTTCTGGAACCAATTAAGTTCGGGTGCCGAGGTTCCACTCTATATACATACATACATACATATATATATATATATATATATATATATATATATATATATATATATATATATATATATATACATATATATATATATATATATATTAGTGATGTATCGGATATTTGCATCCGCATCCGCATCTGCGGAACATCCGCACAATTTCTAACATCCGTATCCGCATCCGTATTTCACAGCAAACAGATATCCGTATATACATCCACATCCGAAATCCGCGGAACATCCGCACAATTTCTTACATCCGCATCCGCATTCGCATCCGTAAAATGAGTAAGTAAGACATCCTTATACACATCCGCATACCGGATATCTAAATTTTTCACATCCGATACATCCCTAATATATATATATATATATATATATATATATATATATATATATATATATATATATCCTAGGTAGTAGGTTGGTAGACAGCAACCACCCAGGGAGGTACTACCGTCCTGCCAAGTGAGTGTAAAGCGAAAGCCTGTAATTGTTTTACATGATGGTAGGATTGCTGGTGTCTTTTTTCTGTCTCATAAACATGCATGATTTCAGGTATGTCTTGTTACTTCTACTTACACTTAGGTCACACTACACATTCATGTACAGGCATATATATATGCACACCCCTCTGGGTTTTCTTCTATTTTCTTACTAGTTCTTGTTCTTATTTCCTCTTATCTCCATGGGGAAGTGGAACAGAATTCTTCCTCCGTAAGCCATGCATGTCGTAAGAGGCGATTAAAATGCCGGGAGCAAGGGGCTAGTAACCCCTTCTTCTGTGTATATTACTAATTGTAAAAGGAGAAACTTTCGTTTTTCCTTTTGGGCCACCCTGCCTCGGTGGGAAACGGCCGACGTGTTGAAAGAAGAAAATATATATATATATATATATATATATATATATATATATATATATATATATATATATATATATATATATGTCGTGCTGAATAGGTAAAACTTGCGATTTTGGCTTAAATAGGAACGCTCTTCTTGCCGAATAGGGCAAGCTAAAATTTGTGTATGCAATAATTTCGCAAAAATCATTCTGAACCTAACGAAAAAAATATATTTCATTGTGATTGTTTATTATTAAATTACTGTAAACTTATCTAAAATATATTTAGTTCGATTAGGCTAAATTAAATTGCTCTTGTTATAATAAGATTATATAAGTTTTCTAAGTTTTTTTGGTAAAAAATTATTGATTTTTACATTAACACAAAAGAAAAATAAATATCTTTAAACGTATAAGAGAAAATTTTAGAAAGACCTTAATTTTAAATGAAGTTCTTGCTAATTGACCAGTTTTATCTATTCGGCACGACATATATATATATATATATATATATACATAAACATGATCTCCACATCCATAGCAGGACTCGAACCTGCAAGCTCTGTATCAGAGTAACCAGTACTTTACCACGGAGCTAGACCAAAGTACTGGTTACTCTGATATAGAGTTTGCAGGTTCGAGTCCTGCTGTAGACGTAGAGACAATGTAAATAATTTCGCCCGTATGCGAATTGTTAAGCATATATATATATATATATATATATATATATATATAATAAATAAATTTTGTATATATATATATATATATATATATATATATATATATATATATATATATATATTTTTTAAAGACAACTCACTATGAAAAATAGAGGAATTCCTCTATTTTTATAGTGGAATTCCTCTATTTTTTCATAGTGGAATTCCTCTATTTTTTCATAGTGGTTGTCTTGCATATTTTGATATCACCTGATTACTGTGATCTTTTGCATATATATATATATATATATATATATATATATATATATATATATATATATATATATATATATATATATATATATACAAAATTTATTTCTTATTATAGAAAAAATAAAAGCATTAGTGACTTGTGTTAAAGAGTTTAGATGCAGCCTTAATGACCCTCGTGTAGTGGATAGGCTTTAACCCCCATTAATTAACAAACTAATAATTAAGATTTAATCAACACTACACTGGTCATGGCCTCTTGTGCAGTGCGGCTGCGGCTGCGGCTGCTGCGGCATGAAGGTGACTCACTGCATTTAAAAGCAAAATAATAATGTATTAAACATCAAAGTATATTTATTCTTGCAAATGATTTTTTCTGGAGAGGATTAACTGTTGCGCTGACAGTAATGCAATGAACCAAATCCTGGTGTCGATCATTGCAACGCTCACCATTTAAGATTCATGCAACAGTACAGACTATTGCAATGTATTGCATATATCAAAGTAAACATACTTGTATATCCGTAACTGTGATGGTATTCTTTCTCAACATTAATAATTTTTTTTTATCTGTTGCTGGAATCTGAAGCAGTTTGCTTCAGATCTGACCCTCCACCCCCCCCAGATCCTCGCTACGCACAATTATGGACTAACAATCTGTCAAGTCCTGAATTACGACGGTCATATAAAGAGGAGCAGCTCATTTACGCTTACATACATTTCATTCAAAATAGTTTCATGTTCTTTTACTTTTCAAATTTCGAAGAATTAATATATTCCGTTTTCTCCTTTACTGCTATTTTATATATGCTTCTATTATATTATAAAGCAATTTAAAAATTTAGTTTGAAATTCTTGTAAAGATACAAAGTTAGAGATCTTGTGGGTGACTGCCAGCGTAGATCCTGGTGCTCTTTGTGTTCAAAACCTTACAATCTTCCTGGAGAAACACTGCCTCTCACAAGCTTCACTCTCTCTTAAACACATTATGGTATACACGACTCTCTCTCCTTCATAAAGTGAACTACACACTAGCACTAGAAGGAGACACTTGCACACAAGTCTCTCCCACAACAAGTGAATTACACGATGACCCTCTTAGCAGTTACGTGCACACAGGCATCTCCTACACCAAGAGTCCTTCACATGACCCTCTTAGCAGTCACGTGCACACAAGTTGGTCACAGACTGGGCCTCGGGGGCGTTGACCCCCGAAACCCTCTCCAGGTATCTTCAGGTAAGCATCTGCTACACCAAGGATCCTTCACACTGACACTAGCCTCGTCCATCAAGCGTCGATGTAACTCAAACAAAACTTGTAACAGATTCGCTAAACGACTAATTGGTTTTCATTTTATAAACAAATATACAAATATTTATCAACTAGTTTAAGCACACTAAACAATATTTTTTCAAATACTAATTAAAAAACAAGTACATCTGAAGTGTATTTCTTATCTGCAATAATGTCCCAGTTAAGAAAATCAGTCTTACATTGATTGATCTTGAATTTTAGTGTTGTGGGGTAAACTCTGCTTTCTCGGACGTCAAACACTGTAAAAGTGACTGAACCTGCTGCTGACCCTCTTATATACTGGCCTTGGCCTCTACACCTGCTGCGGGGGGAGGAGCATTGACTGAGGACGGGGGAGGAGACGGGTATGCAGGAGGGTTTCATTGAGTGCTGGGTGAAGCAGGAGGCGGATAAAAGTTTTATAAAAAAAAAAATGCAGACGGTATTCTTATCAGAAATTTCCTCTTCCACCTTCTCCGCCTAGTGGCAGCACTAGCCTGGAATCTACGCGTATCTAGTATGAGGTGCACACACTGCAAGTGTATATCACAGTTGGTGGTACTTCTGACGTAGTGTTACTGACGTTGTCATAGACGGAGCAACCTCCAACTTGTACTAATATTTGACGTCTTCCGTGGACGCTCATAGGACTGTGGCTCCTATTATCCTCGCCCAGCCTACTATCCTCGCCCAGCCTATTATCTTCGCCCAGCCTACTATCCTCGCCCAGCCTACTATCCTCGCCCAGCCTATTATCCTCGCCCAGCCTACTATCCTCGCCCAGCCTACTATCCTCGCCCAGCCTATTATCCTCGCCCAGCCTACTATCCTCGCCCAGCCTACTATCCTCGCCCAGACAATTGTGACTCCTTTTCCGGGGATGATAAGGGGACTCTACTGATCTTCTATTTGTACTTATCTATTTGTGGTCGATACTGAGCATCTGGTTCCGCTTCTAAACTGCAAACGACTGGTTTTACTAGTTTCTTGCCTCATCTGCCCTGGCCTATAAACCCTTAAATCAGTGTAAGGTATTTCCTCCCGCCTCAAATATCTCGTCTATGTCATTCCACTTCTTGACTTTCATCTTCCACCTGTGTTTCCTTGTTCCAGATCTTCGACTTCCAAACACTATGTTCCTGTTTATCCGCTCTAGTCTTCTGAGTATCTTGTACGTTGTTATTATGTCTCTCCTGGTCCCTCTTTGTGGAAATTATTTTAGGGATTAAGAGCTTCGTTCCTCTCTATAACTCCTCTTCGATTTATACTTTTTACTGTGCCTATTACATACATAGAACACTCTATGCAAATATTAACCCACCACTCAAACTTTTCCTTACCAATTTTAACAGGACACATGACCATAACACTAGACACAGATCACTCCTCGATGTTCCCCGTGTCCATCTAACACTATGTAAAAACTCAATGCATATAAAAGGTACGAAAATTTGGAATTCATTACCTGTCATTGCCAAAGAAACCCTGCCTGTACCCCAATTCA
Source organism: Cherax destructor (assembly GCA_009830355.1). NCBI lineage: Eukaryota > Metazoa > Arthropoda > Malacostraca > Decapoda > Parastacidae > Cherax > Cherax destructor. The sequence goes on along the minus strand of WNWK01007088.1, from coordinate 8,318 downwards.
AAACGATGCTAAAAAACCACCTTCTCACCCAAACTTAAATGCACAATATCAAACATTCTCAACAAAGTAGAATAATCACTTACTGTAAAAACCTGACTAATCACTTAAATGTAAAAACCTGTTATGAATAATACATACTAAGCTAACTATTACCTAACATTTACATTATAATGACCACGTAAACTGTAACTGCAATGCAACTAATTGTTTTAAATTGTTATCTCACTCAATTAGTTGCATTGCTACAATTAATTTATATGTTTTAAATTGTTATCTCACTCAATTAGTTGCATTGCTACAACTAATTGATATGTTCAACTTATAATCAAACTTTATAACTTAGATACGCAATTATACTTATTTTATAAATTATCAACCATAACTTTTTACCATGTAGTCTATAATTAAGTAGTCCTAAGAATGCCCGCAATGCACAGCATATTAGGGGCTTTTGGCATGTACATCTCATTAATAACTATGTATCTTGTCTACCCAACCATGTATCACTGTACCATGTCTCAATAAAGTATTATTATTATTATTATTATTATTATTATACTTATAAATTTAACTGTGGGAATTATTAAAGTATTATTCGACTATACTGTATATTGTCCAGTGAATATTCTATGTTATTATAAATATTTCATAGAAATGTTATATATTGCACATATGTACACCGACAGGTGTATGTCTGTTAGTGTATATACAGCAGAGTCTACTTTAATCACTACTGTAGGGATTAAAACATTCTTGACTGGTGGTAATCAGGTTATATGCAGCATTAATGACCCTTGTGTAGGCGATAGGATTTAAACTCAATTAACCAACATGAATTCCTGTCCTGTCTACCCACATCCTTCTTCACTGTCTTGTCCTGCCCTCAGTCCCCTTCCCCATTCTTACCGTCGATCTAATGGCCCAACAAGACTAAATATGCATTAGTGGTATACAGAACCCACATGTGCAACATCTGGGTATCTGTATTGTGTGGACGTTTCTCCAACCAATGGTTATATCTTTAAAATACAGGGACATTAATGGAAGACTGTAGAAGAGGTGGTAATCAGTCCCTGGGCCTAGGAGCAGGTGTTGGGCACAGTAGTCTTGATGAATCATCAACACTACTGTGCTCAACACCTGGGCATAGGCTCAGGTGTTGGGCACAGTAGTCTTGATGAATCATCAACACTACTGTGCTCAACACCTGGGCCTAGGCTCAGGGACTGTGCTCAACACCTGGGCCTAGGCTCAGGGACTGTGCTCAACACCTGGGCCTAGGCTCAGGGACTGTGCTCAACACCTGGGCCTAGGCTCAGGTACTGTGCTCAACACCTGGGCCTAGGCTCAGATACTGTGCTCAACACCTGGGCCTAGGCTCAGGTACTGATTATCACTGGTCAACAACCAAAATGCTTCCGAGACCAGAGTAACAATTTCCAACTAATTTTAGGTCACTGATAATGAATATGGTTAAAATTGTGTGTTAGCTCTACTTTTCAATATAGAGCTACGTGTCACAACAGGTTGCAACAGGCTTGTGGCAGTGTGTTTCTTACCAACACTCACAGTCTCACTGACCTTCATTATTGTTCCAGCAGTCATACAAGGTGGTTGTGCTCTCCAAGTTTATATTTTGAGGTGAAAGGTTGGTGATTTTCTAAGCCAAACACTTTTTAAACTTATAATAAATATTCACTGAGCAAGCTATTGATATGCATGTGAGGCATATCAAGAGGTTCCCACTACATCAGGAGAGACTGGCCACCTCGTCAGTCATTGGAGTCTGGGATGAACAATGTTCAACATCCACCTCTCATTGAACCAAACAAAATTTTGCTACCACCACTACACATAAAACTGGGGATCATGAAAAAACTTTTTAAAAGTTATGGACAAATCCGGTCAGGGATTCAAGTATTTAACGTCAAAATTCCCCTCACTGAGCGACGCTAAGATGAGAGAGGGAGTCTTCAATGGTCCTCAGATTCAAGAGCTTCTTAAAGATGGTAACTTTCAATCAGACCTTCATGGGGAGGAGAAAGCTGCTTGGGAAGCATTCAAGTTAGTGGTGAAGGGATTTCTGGGAAACAGAAGGGAAGGCAACTATGAAGAATTGGTGGAAAACCTCATCAAGGCTTACAAGAACATGGGATGTCACATTTCACTTAAAATCCACTTTTTGGACTCACATTTAGACTTTTTTCCAGCGAACTGTGGGGCAGTTAGTGACGAACATGGTGAAAGGTTTCACCAAGATATTTCAACCATGGAAAAATGGTACCAGGGCAAATGGGGCACAAGAATGCTTGCATACTATTTCTTAACATTGGCAGGAGATAATTCTTCAGCCCCCTATAAGCGTCAAGCAAAAAGGCAGAGAGTAGGTACGGATTATAGTTTAAAACATACTGACACAAAATGATGTTATAATAAGCATTTTTCAAGGTGATATTTGGATTCAGGACATGAAAATACATAAGAATTAACTGATCTCATTTATGAAGCATACAACTTTTCAAAAATTGTTGACCAGTGTTACAGACGCCACCCAACTTACGAACAAGTTACGTTCCAGAAGGCTGTTCGTATCTTGAATTGTTTGTAAGTCGTTATTTTGCCATTTTTGTATTGTTGCAATTATTATCATTGTTTTAATATTATTATAATTATTATTATTGTTCTCCCTCTGCACCGTTGTTCGTTGAAAACTTACAGACAATATTGTACAGTATCAGTAATGTACGGTTCCTAATACTAAAGCATATTTTAATAATAAATACTGTAATAAAATGAAACTTTAACTAACACTGCAGTCTGTTCGTATGTCCGAATGTTCGTAACTCAAATGTTCGTAAGAAGGGTGGCGTCTGTACTTGATCTACTGTCTTCCGTATATATAATTCTACGAGGCTGAGGAACTGATTGCCTCCTCCTCTTCTAGAGTCTTTCATTTATGTCCCTGTATGATACTGATCAAGCCACTGGATGGCGAAACGTCAATAGATGTTTCGGGTGCTGCACTATCTAAGAAAAAGATATTCTTGTAACACACAAATCCAGTCTCAGTGATCCGTTAAAAGTATCCTCATATCTTATGAGACTAACCATCTCTACCTCAGTGCGGGATTTATGAATAGTGGAAGGCAGGCAAAAAATTATAATGCAAAAAATATAAAAGTATGTATACATATGAATGTATGCGTTTGTATCCTTCTGTATGCATGTATACTTATGTATGAATGTACATATGTACGGATATGTGTGTGTATACCTGTATGCTCATCTATATGCGTATTTATGGTAACTCGAAACTAGAGGTGAGTTCAGTCACTGCAACACTGGTGGTACTTGGCGAGATTTCCAAGTTTCTGAGTTGTGTGGTGAACACTGAAGAGTGTTGATAATGTCTCTCACACTTACCCTCAGTTGGGTTGGAAAAATTGATGCATAATGCGATGCTTTATTTACTACGTTTCGCTCAAAAAGTGGGCAAGGGGTTCAACTATGTTGTAAAAGCCGTTGTTCTGGTTGAATTTGTTGGATACAGAGATAAGTGATGATTCCAAAATCATTGGAAACTCACAGTTTGGTAAAAAAATGTTGTCACTCTTAAATAGTCATGATAATGTGCAAATTGTAGATGACCTTGAACCCACACATATCTATGGAGGCGCCCATAATCAGTGCCTTGACTTCAACATTACTTTTGCCAGCTGCGAGTCTTCCATTGTAACATATATATCATCAGATCATTTCCCAAGGCTAACCTCACTAGATATTGGTAATACTATCCTCCCTGGCGGGATATTCAAACAGAAACGCTTTCATTTCCCCCTGATCAACATGATGACTTTGTTGCACATGTGACAGACTAGTTCAATTCCTGAGTGTTCCTCTGTTGAGACCTTTAACAGTGACCTTGTGAGCAGTATTCAGAACTACTTAGAACTGCCACTGAAACCTCCTGCTACTGTAAACCCAACTAACTTCCATAATAATCAGACCTCCTATAAAAAACACACTTATTACATTGATCCTAAACTTCGAACATTGAAAAGTACTGTTCGCAGACTAGGCCTAGCCTACAGAAAACATCGTACCCCTGAAATTCTGAAGCTCTTCCAAACTGCCCTTGCTGCTGCCAGAGAGCGTATGACAGCTAAGGCAAACAGACTGGGAAAAATTTGTCTATGGTCTCATTGGGTACCAGAACTGGTCAGATCGCGCACCCTCATCCCTTACACAGGGCGAATGAGTTAGTCAGTGCTTGGGCTGCTACATCTAGCTATGACAATCTTCCCAGTACCACACAGGCGAAATTAATGAACAAACATGATGCAAGGGAGAGAATGATTTGTTTTATGATCAGCAAGGAAGATGACTGTAACATTCCTTTCACTAACTTTGAACTTGATTCAGAACTAACTAAGGGCAACTCCACGTCGCCTGGGGAGGATGGTATTACTTACAACATACTCAGATTGATGTGTCGAGTACCAGGTAATCCTTTACTTGAATTATATAACATGAGCTGTGTAACTGGTGAGCTCTCTAAATATTGGACCAACAGCCTCATCATTCCCACTCCAATCAACAAAATGAATTTCGCCCAATATCTCTTATTAGCTGCTTGTGTAAAACATTCGAGAGGATTATTCTTAATCGTCTCATGCACAGAATCAGACAATTTTTGTCTCCCCGGTTGTATGGTTTCATGCATGGAAGGAGCGTGCATCATTGCATAACCACTTTTCTCACCCTGCACACTGACAACTCATACACTACCTCCCTTGACCTTAAATCTGCTTTTGATGTTGCCAACAGACATGTAATCATTAGTGAACTTGCCAGAATGGATGTTGGAGGATGGCTTCTCCGCTGGATTAACCCTTTACCAGGCCACGCATCAAATTTGAGACACTGCAACATTTGCAACCTATATTCTGATAATATAAGCAATTCTAAGACATATTTATTTCTGTTCATTTGTCAAGTTTATTTATTTTAGGCGCCTCTTAAATACCCTCTATGGCAGAATCAAATATGAGGCACACCTGGCCTGGTAAAGGGTTAAAGGCTACCTGTCCAATAGAAAGTCTTCTGTGTTGTTCCAGAGACATAGAAATGTAACTAAAGACTTTGAATTAGGAACCCCACAAGGAGGTGTGCTCAGTCTCACCCTATTCAATATTCTAATTAATGTTTTACTTAATGCTATGCCTCGCCAGTCCCATCATTATATGATTAGTTTCGCTGATGATATAATGATTCTCACCACCGGATTCTCCAACACCCAAAACATCCTTAACCATGTACTAGCCTCGTGTCAGGACCTGGGGTTGATAATCTCTACTGATAAAACAAAGATACTCAACAGGCGTCCTCCTCGACAGAGAGGCACAGTTCGTTTTTAATATCTTTATTATGCACCTCATACCCATCCTGTGGGTGGTAGTCAAAAGATTACAGAGGTACATAATGGGTCAAGGGACTGGACCCCAAAGTTTTGATAACTGAACAAGTTACAAAGGTAATGAACTTTTACATGTTAATATCTGGTCATAATCATGACTAAGTTACAAAGGTAATGAACAACCTACACAATCATGAACAAGTTACAAAGTAATGAGCCATTCACACGTCCACACCCGGTCACAACTGTAGTGAGTTATTAGTGCAAATATTAATTGGGACTCACACACACGAGCGCACATACACACACACACACACACACACACATACACACACACACACACTAGAGGACAGGAGGGTTAGGGGAGACATGATAACGACATATAAAATACTGCGAGGAATAGATAAGGTGGACAGAGACAAGATGTTCCAGAGAGGGGACACAGAAACAAGGGGTCACAATTGGAAGTTGAAGACTCCTATGAGTCAAAGGGATGTTAGGAAGTATTTCTTCAGTCATAGAGTTGTCAGGAAGTAGAATAGCCTAGAAAGCGACGTAGTGGAGGCAGGAACCATACATAGTTTTAAGACTAGGTTTGATAAAGCTCATGGAGCAGGGAGAGAGAGGACCTAGTAGCAATCAGTGAAGAGGCGGGGCCAGGAGCTATGACTCGACCCCTGCAACCACAAATAGGTGAGTACACACACACACACACACACGGAGCTACAAACCTCACTCAAGGAAAAGGATCTTGGGGTGAGTAAAACACCGGGCATATCTTCTGAGGCGCACATCAACCAAATAACTGCTGCAGCATACGGGCGCCTAGCAAACCTAAGAACAGCATTTCGACATCGTAAGGAATCATTCAGAACCCTGTATACTGTGTACGATAGGCCCATATTGGAGTATGCAGCACCAGTTTCGAATTCACACCTAGCCAAGCACGTAAGGAAACTAGAGAAAGTGCAAAGGTTTGCAACACGACTAGTCCCGGAGCTATGGGGTATGTCCTACGAGGAGAGGTTAAGGGAAATTGACCTGACGACACTGGAGGACAGGAGAGATAGGGGGGACATATGATAACGACATATAAAATGCTCAGAGGAATCGACAAGGTTGACAGAGACAGAATGTTCCAGAGGTGGGACACAGCAACAAGGGGACACAGTTGTAAGTTGAAGACTCAGATGAACCACAGAGATGTTAGGAAGTATTTCTTCAGTCACAGAGTGGTCGGGAAGTGGAATAGTTTGGGAAGTGATGCAGTGGAGGCAGGTTCCATACATAGCTTTAAAAAGATGTATGACAAAGTTCATGGAGTAGGATGAGTGACCTAGCAGCGGCCAGTGAAAAGGCGGGGCCAAGAGCTGTGAATCGATCCCTGCAACCACAACTAGGTGAGTACACACACACGAGCGTCATACACACTCTGTATGTATGGAACGTTGCAAATAATGGCATTTCTGAGTGGGATGTTCTGAGAACAAACATATTCTAACTCTGTCTGCCTTAAGTTTCTTTATTTTCTCTGTATGTATTTATGCAATACTACAGGGACTGTATTTGAGAGTGTGTGACTTATACACAGTGAGAATATATCACACACTACTTCTGTATGTACGGAAAGTCAAAAATAATGTTATTAATTACTGTGAGTACGTATACTTCTCAAATACACACACACATACATATACACACACACATACACATACACACACATACACATACACACACACACGGAGGACAGAAGGGTTAGAAGAGACATGATAACGACATACAAAATACTGCAGGGAATCGACAAGGTGGATAGTGACAGAATGTTCAAGAGAGGGAACACAGAAACAAGGGGACACAACTGGAAGCTGAAGACTCAGCTGAGTCAAAGGGATGTTAGGAAGCATTTCTTCAGCCATAGAGTAGTTAGGAAGTGGAATAGTCTAGCGAACGATATAGTGGAGGCGGGAACCATACATAGTTTTAAGACAAGGTATGATAAAGCTCATGGAGCAGGGAGAGCAGAGACCCAGTAGCGGACAGCGAAGAGGCGGGGCCAGGAGCCTGCAACCACAATTAGGTGAGTACAATTAGGTGAGTACACACACACACACACACACACTCACACACACACACACACACACACCGCTAAATTGGGTGGTATTGGGTGGTCCTAGGGGGTATCCGAGTGCAACAAACAGGCGTGGGCATAGGCTAAAGTGTCATACTCATTTAAAACCAAAAAACAGGGAAATACGAGTGATCGCAGAGGGAAAACACACAGTAAATAGTGAAAGTGCAGTGATGGGAGACGGTGATAGGCCTAACAGCGGTTGCCACACAGCAGGAAGTGGGGATTATATCGTAGAGAGCTATAATGCAGTGGGGAGCATATCTACTGGAGGTACCCAAGTAAGGGAGACCAGTGCAAGGCAAGCAGTGAGCAGTACGGTGACTGCATTAAGTGAGCCCAATAGAAAAGAAACGAAGAGGTACAATACCCAGCAGGGTGCCACACCAGGAGAGTATCAACAATCTGACGACCCAGAAGACATCTGATGTAATGTACAAAATCCTAGTTGTGGTTTGCAGGTTTTGCAGGTTTGTGGCCCTGAGTTGCTGAAGTGTGGGAAATATCGCTGCTCGGAGGAGCTGAAAACATAAGAATTTCATAGGTAGGAAGATAAGTTAGGGCGCAGGGCTACCAACCAAATGTACACATGTGTACGCACGCCACGCACACATACACTTGAAGTAGTCAGGACACAGAAGTAGTATACCATACAATTGTTCATGTATTAGCATCAATATTATTACCAGTGTATAAGTAGTAACTTTTAGTAGCAGTGGTTAGTAGCATTCTAGAATTAGAATTAGATTAGGTAGGCCCTGTGAACGAGATGCC
>WNWK01007087.1:0-98015 GCA_009830355.1 Cherax destructor | reverse complement strand
CCCACCAACACACACCTCCCACCAACACACACCTCCCACCAACCCCCAAACACCCCCCCCAAAACCCCACACCTCCCACCAACACACACCACCCACCAACCCCACCCACCCACCAACACTACACCACCCACCAACACACACCTCCAACCAACACTAACCTCCCACCAACACACACCTCCCACCAACACAAAAACCCCCCACCAACACTCAAACCACCAACACACACCTCCCACCAAACACACCTACCCACCAACACTCACCTACCCACCCCTACACCTACCACCCACAACCTACCCACCAACACACATACCCCCCAAACAACACCTCCCCCCAAACACATACCCACCAAACTAACCCCCACCAACACCACCCCCCACCAACACACATACCCACCACACTACACCTCCCACCACACCACCTCCCACCAAATACCCCTACCCACCAACACTACACCTGACCCACCAACACTACACCTGACCCACCAACACTACACCTGACCCACCAACACTACACCTGACCCACCAACACTACATCTGACCACCAACACGAGGGTCTGTCTAGTGTTCTTGTAAACAGTGAGGCAGATGTTGAAAGAATACTTGTGGCACCTCGACCAAGGTGCTGGGGGCGAGGCACCTCGACCAAGGTGCTGGGGCGAGGCACCTCGACCAAGGTGCTGGGGCGAGGCACCTCGACCAAGGTGCTGGGGGCGAGGCACCTCGACCAAGGTGCTGTGGCCACCCTGGTCTTGTCCTGGCTGTGGCCACCCTGGTCTTGTCCTGGCTGTGGCCACCCTGGTCTTGTCCTGGCTGTGGCCACCCTGGTCTTGTCCTGGCTGTGGCCACCCTGGTCTTGTCCTGGCTGTGGCCACCCTGGTCTTGTCCTGGCTGTGGCCACCCTGGTCTTGTCCTGGCTGTGCCACCCTGGTCTTGTCCTGGCTGTGGCCACCCTGGTCTTGTCCTGGCTGTGGCCACCCTGGTCTTGTCCTGGCTGTGGCCACCCTGGTCTTGTCCTGGCTGGGCCACCCTGGTCTTGTCCTGGCTGTGGCCACCCTGGTCTTGTCCTGGCTGTGGCCACCCTGGTCTTGTCCTGGCTGTGGCCACCCTGGTCTTGTCCTGGCTGTGGCCACCCTGGTCTTGTCCTGGCTGTGGCCACCCTGGTCTTGTCCTGGCTGTGGCCACCCTGGTCTACTCAGACGAGTTATCAGGTTAATCCTGCTTGTCCAGTGAATTACGTAAAACTAGATTTTGCTGTAACCTTGTATCCTGTAACCTATAACCTGTAATGTTGTAACCTGTAACTTTATAACTTGTAACTTTGGTAACCTTTAACTTGCTAACATTGTCATCTGTAATCATTGAACATATAAACTGTAAACCAGCAACTTTGTAGCCTTGTAACTATGTATTCTTGTAACCTGTCATCATTGCAACCTTGTAACCTGTTAGTTGAGTGATAGTGCTCTCATCACTACACACATGACCTACTGTACGAGTGTCCTAGTCCCTTACGTTTATAGCTGTGTGTGTATATATATATGTGTGTGATGGGGTCCACCTCTGGTACAAATTGTGGGACCCATAGCCTCGGAGAAGTGGATAAAAAGGCTTCAAGGAAGAATATTTGGATTTCTTCCTGAAGTCATTTGAATATTCCACTTCCCCTACCACCCCATCTTTTCATTCTTGTTTTTTTTACCAATAGGTATATTTTATTACATAATATGGTACAAAAGATTTAAGAGATACATTGATGATATAAAGATGGCATATGCAGTATATGAGGTGTGAGAGATACATGTCTAGTACATATTGTTACGTATTTGTCACTGATTATAATGCGAAAATCTCATCCAGCTCCTCAGAGCTGGGGCGCGTGCCCAAAATACAGCATGCATTACCCCTATGAACAGCAGCGCTGAGTCGCTATATATATATATATATATATATATATATATATATATATATATATATATATATTGTATATGTGTGGATGATACTGATGTTTAGTGGTGCTTTGTATTAAGACTGGTCAGTACATAGTAAGGTAAGAATACTGAGACATTACTTTGTTTTTCTTTTAGTATTTGTAGCATTGTTAAGTGAGTACGAGACTTGATAGGTGTGCACTCGGTATCAGTGAAGGCGCTCCAGGCTACCAACATACTGTTAGTTGCCATTGAAGCTCCAGTGTGTTCTCTACTAACTATGTAATTCACTTGAACTTCTCCACAAATCACACTTGAGTGAGTATATAACAGTTAACTGTGTGTGTGTGTGTATTTGGGGGTTGATTCTCGGCTCCTGGCCCTGCCTTTGTAACTACAATCCTTTGCAATTTTTTTTGGCTTCCTGGCCTCTTTTGAGGGGTGGGCCCTGGTGTACCTACTCTTGAAACTGCGTATGAAGGTTACCTCCTTCATCAGTGTCCCGTAATGCCTGTGTGCCTCATATTTCAGTCTAATATTATAATTTGGAAACCAAAACCTTGATAACTCAAAATATTTTCACGTTTTCTGAAGAATTTTCTAAGAGTTTCATGTCATTTCAGTTTTACAACTAACATTAGAGTATATCTGGGATATAAGACATGAATTTAGAGTAATAGTACGTATGGACTCTTGCAAGTAAGAGTACATATGAACTCTTACAAGTGAGTAAGAGTACGTATACTCTTACAAGTGTATAAGAGGACTGGTAGAGTAGCTTCCACAGTTTGGTTGAAGTTTGACAAGGTATATCTGGTTTTTGTTTTGCTTGATAATGTCACTTGGTTGTGATCTTAAGATCACTCCACATATATTACTCTATAAAATATTCACAAATGTATTATTTTCAGTTATTTTTTTTCATTTGTTTTAACATTGTTTATCATGTCTTGTGCTTGTTGTTTCTTTGACACTTTTGATGGGTTTGTATGACACTCTTAATCTAAAAAAAAATATTTCCTCTCTTCCCTCACTTCTCCCCCTCACTTCTCCCCCTCACTTCTCCCCTCACTTCTCCCCCCCACTTCTCCCCTCACTTCTCCCCCTCACTTCTCCCCTCACTTCTCCCCTCACTTCTCCCCTCACTTCTCCCCTCACTTCTCCCCTCACTTCTCCCCTCACTTCTCCCCCTCACTTCTCTCCCTCCTCACTTCTCTCCCTCCTCACTTCTCAACAGTTTTGTGAAATCTTTTATTTTCTCTCTCCTTCTGTGAACCATCTTCTTTAATTTATATATCTTTATCATCCTCCAGTTCCTTCATGTACACAACTTTTTGGTGAATTTCTTCCATGTTTGTCTTATATTTTCCAGTAGGCCTATGTGCCACGTATAGTCTGGAAATCCACAATACATTTTTTTGTAGTCTGACTTGTGTGTTGTTCTTCCTCTTTTATTGTTTTTATTCTACAGTTTATTTTCCTTTTCAATACAAACCAAAAACAATAACAGTGTTATTGTTATCAACATCGTCCCTCATTGATGATTAAGACACGTCCCTCAGTAATTAAGACACGTCCCTCAGTAATTAAGACACGTCCCTCAGTATCTTTGTTGAAAAATTTCGCCTACAAGTACGTTCTTCAGTCAGGTACAAAGGCAGTAGATGTATTAGTGAAGCGGAGATATAATGAGTCCATCATCAACCTTGGAGAAATAGTATTCGAGGTGGTCAGTCCCTCTACTCAGAAAGTATGTTGATTGACTGTGTTTACTCGCCTATTTGTACTCGCCTATTTGTGGTTGCAGGGTCGAGACATTGCTCCTGACCCCGCCTCTTCACTGGTCGCTACTAGGTCCTCTCTCCCTGCTCTGAGCTTTATCATACCTCGTCTTAAAACTGTGTGTGGTTCCTGCCTCCACTACATCACTTGCCAGACTATTCCACTTCCTGACAACTCTTGACTAAAGAAAGTACTTCCTAACATCTCTGACTTATCTGAGTCTTCAACTTCTAATTGTGACCCCTTGTTTCTGTGTCCCATCTCTGGAACACCCTGTGTGTACTCACCTAGTTGTGGTTGCAGGGGTCGAGTCATAGCTCCTGTGTGTGTGTGTGTGTGTGTGTGTGTGAGCTAAAATAATACAGCAACTCAGCTATTGACGCAAAACATTTAAATTAGTGTCTGGCGACCATTATAAAAACTTGATTTTGTGTTTACTGCGACACTTATGTGAGTGAAGTTGATGTTTGTACGTCATGGTAACAGTAACATATTAACGTAACACTGTACATCATGGTAACGTAACACTGTACATCATGGTAACGTAACACTGTACATCATGGTAACGTAACACTGTACATCATGGTAACGTAACACTGTACATCATGGTAACGTAACACTGTACATCATGGTACCGTAATACTGTACAACATGGTACCGTAATACTGTACAACATGGTACCGTAACACTGTACAACATGGTACCGTAACACTGTACAACATGGTACCGTAACACTGTACTTCATGGTACCGTAACACTGTACATCATGGTAACGTAACACTGTACATCATAGTAACGTAACACTGTACATCATGGTAACTAAACACTGTACATCATGGTAACGTAACACTGTACATCATGGTAACGTAACACTGTACATCATGGTAACGTAACACTGTACATCATGGTAACGTAACACTGTACATCATGGTACCGTAATACTGTACAACATGGTAACGTAACACTGTACATCATGGTACCGTAATACTGTACATCATGGTACCGTAATACTGTACAACATGGTACCGTAATACTGTACAACATGGTACCGTAATACTGTACAACATGGTACCGTAACACTGTACAACATGGTACCGTAACACTGTACAACATGGTACCGTAACACTGTACAACATGGTACCGTAACACTGTACTTCATGGTAACGTAACACTGTACATCATGGTAACGTAATACTGTACATCATGGTAACGTAATACTGTACATCATGGTAACGTAATACTGTACTTCATGGTAACGTAATACTGTACTTCATGGTAACGTAACACTATACATCATGGTACCGTAACACTGTACTTCATGGTAACGTAACACTGTACATCATGGTAACGTAACACTGTACATCATGGTAACGTAACACTGTACATCATGGTAACGTAACACTGTACATTATGGTAACGTAACACTGTACATTATGGTAACGGAACACCACGTTATAGTAACGTAATTAGGCGAAACGTTTCGCCTACACAACAGGTTTCTTCAGTCGAGTACGGAAGAGTTTAGCAGAAGCAGTAGAGATGTGAAGACGATGTCATCAGTCCATCACTCTTGAAGACGTAGTTTTAGGTGGTCAGTCCCTCAGCCTGGAGAAGAGTTTTGTTCCATAGTCTGGAACAATGTTCCAGACAGTGTGTGTTACCAACTTGTCGGTATTATATACCATTTTCATATTCACTCTGGTGTTCATCTGCCTCACTTGTTTTTTTCTCACTTTTTTAAGTAAAAGATAAATGAATCTGGTTAAAAAATGTATTGATTATATAAAAGATAAGACGAAACACTGAGAGAAAGATTGTAAATATTGTGTAGTGCAGAGTTTGTGTATGATCATTACTCATTTGTGAGTGCAGGGGTCGAGCCACAGCTCCGGGCCCCGCTTCTACTCTTGTCGTTACTAGGTGCACACTCTCCCTGCTCCAAGAGCTTTATCGTACCTTTCTCTCTCTCTCGTTTTCTAATTAGGTAATTAGGGCAGCCTGTTGCATGCTAATGATCCTTCGTGTATTCCTGCGTGATTGAAATAATTTTTCCCGTGTAATTACCTGACAATAATGAAATATAAATGGATGACTTGCGTCTGGCAGCGTGTAGCATAGGAATTTCAAACATACAATTCCACACGCACTGGGGACCTCCATGGAGGAGCAACACGCACTGGGGACCTCCATGGAGGAGCAACACGCACTGGGGACCTCCATGGAGGAGCAACACGCACTGGGGACCTCCATGGAGGAGCAACACGCACTGGGGACCTCCATGGAGGAGCAACACGCACTGGGGACCTCCATGGAGGAGCAACACCACTGGGGACCTCCATGGAGGAGCAACACGCACTGGGGACCTCCATGGAGGAGCAACACCAATGAAGACCTCCATGGAGGAGCAACACACTGGGACCTCCATGGAAGAGCAACACCACTGGGGACCACCATGGAGGAGCAACACCACTGGAGACCTCCATGGAGGAGCAACACACTGGGGACCTCCATGGAGGAGAAACACGCACTGGAGACCTCCATGGAGGAGCAACACGCACTGGGACCTCCATGGAGGAGCAACACGCACTGGGGACCTCCATGGAGGAGCAACACCCCTGGGGACCACCATGGAGGAGCAACACTCACTGGGACCTCCATGGAGGAGCAACACGCACTGGGGACCTCCATGGAGGAGCAACACTCACTGGAGACCTCCATGGAGGAGCAACACTCACTGGGGACCTCCATGGAGGAGCAACACTCACTGGAGACCTCCATGGAGGAGCAACACACACTGGGGACCTCCATGGAGGAGCAACACCACTGGGACCCATGGAGGAGCAACACCACTGGACCTCCATGGAGGAGCAACACCACTGGGACCTCCATGGAGGAGCAACACACACTGGGGACCTCCATGGAGGAGCAACACACACTGGGGACCTCCATGGAGGAGCAACACCACTGGAGACCTCCATGGAGGAGCAACACACACTGGGACCTCCATGGAGGAGGCAACACCACTGGGACCTCCATGAGAGGGCAACACGCACTGGGGACCTCCATGGAGGAGGAGCAACACCACTGGGACCTCCATGGAGGAGGGCAACACACACTGGGGACCTCCATGGAGGAGGAGCAACACCACTGGGACCTCCATGGAGGAGGAGCAACACCACTGGGACCTCCATGGAGGAGCAACACACACTGGGGACCTCCATGGAGGAGCAACACACACTGGGGACCTCCATGGAGGAGCAACACACACTGGGGACCTCCATGGAGGAGCAACACACACTGGTGACCTCCATGGAGGAGCAACACGCACTGGGGACCTCCATGGAGGAGGAGCAACACGCACTGGGGACCTCCATGGAGGAGCAACACCACTGGGACCTCCATGGAGGAGGCAACACGACTGGGGACCTCCATGGAGGAGCAACACACACTGGGGACCTCCATGGAGGAGCAACACACTGGGACCTCCATGGAGGAGCAACACCACTGGGGACCTCCATGGAGGAGGAGCAACACCACTGGGACCTCCATGGAGGAGCAACACACACTGGGGACCTCCATGGAGGAGGAGCAACACGCACTGGGGACCTCCATGGAGGAGGAGCAACACACACTGGGGACCTCCATGGAGGAGGAGCAACACACACTGGGGACCTCCATGGAGGAGGAGCAACACACACTGGGGACCTCCATGGAGGAGGAGCAACACACACTGGGGACCTCCATGGAGGAGGAGCAACACACACTGGGGACCTCCATGGAGGAGAGCAACACGCACTGGGGCCTCCATGGAGGAGGAGCAACACACTGGGCCCTCCATGGAGGAGCACACCACTGGGGACCTCCATGGAGGAGGAGCAACACCACTGGGGACCTCCATGGAAGGAGCAACACCACTGGGGACCTCCATGGAGGAGGAGCAACACGCACTGGGGGACCTCCATGGAGGAGCAACACCACTGGGGACCTCCATGGAGGAGCAACACCACTGGGGCCTCCATGGAGGAGAGCAACACACACTGGGGACCTCCATGGAGGAGCAACACCACTGGGGACCTCCATGGAGGAGCAACACCACTGGGGACCTCCATGGAGGGGGCAACACGGACCTCCATGGAGGAGCAACACCACTGGGGCCTCCATGGAGAGAGCAACACCACTGGGGACCTCCATGGAGGAGCAACACTCACTGGAGACCTCCATGGAGGAGCAACACACACTGGGGACCTCCATGGAGGAGCAACACACACTGGGGACCTCCATGGAGGAGCAACACACACTGGGGACCTCCATGGAGGAGCAACACACTCCAAACCCTGGGGACCTCCATGGAGGAGCAACACCACTGGGGACCTCCATGGAGGAGAGCAACACCACTGGGACCTCCATGGAGGAGGAGAACACACACTGGGGACCTCCATGGAGGAGGAGCAACACCACTGGGGACCTCCATGGAGGAGCAACACCACTGGGGACCTCCATGGAGGATCACTACGGACTAGGAGGGATAATGGCTTGGAGGATGTCTTGGGGTTCTATGGAAAACCAGGAACTGGATGGTAGTAATGTGTACAATAAACGATGGAGGTTAGTTGTGTTGGTGGTGGAGAACCTGGCAGTGTTGGTGGTGGAGAACCTGGCAGTGTTGGTGGTGGAGAACCTGGCAGTGTTGGTGGTGGAAACCTGGCAGTGTTGGTGGTGGGAACCTGCAGTGGGTTAGTGAGGGGAACCTGGCAGTGTTGGTGGTGGTGCAAACCTGGCAGTGTTGGTGGTGGTGAAACCTGGCAGTGTTGGTGTGGTGAAACCTGGCAGTGTTGGTGGTGGTGAACCTGCAGTGTTGGTGGTGAGGAAACCTGGCAGTGTTGGTGGTGGGAACCTGGCAGTGTTGGTGGTGGTGAACCTGGCAGTGTTGGTGGTGGGAACCTGGCAGTGTTGGTGGTGGTGAACCTGGCAGTGTTGGTGGTGGTGAACCTGGCAGTGTTGGTGGTGGGTGAGACCTGGCAGTGTTGGTGGTGGGAACCTGGCAGTGTTGGTTGGTGAACCTGGCAGTGTTGGTGGTGGGAACCTGGCAGTGTTGGTTGGTGGTGAACCTGGCAGTGTTGGTGGTGGTGAACCTGGCAGTGTTGGTGGTGGTGAACCTGGCAGTGTTGGTGGTGGTGAACCTGGCAGTGTTGGTGGTGGTGAACCTGGCAGTGTTGGTGGTGGTGAACCTGGCAGTGTTGGTGGTGGTGAACCTGGCAGTGTTGGCGGTGGTGAACCTGGCAGTGTTGGTGGTGGTGAACCTGGCAGTGTTGGTGGTGGTGAACCTGGCAGTGTTGGTGGTGGTGAACCTGGCAGTGTTGGTGGTGGAGAACCTGGCAGTGTTGGTGGTGGAGAACCTGGCAGTGTTGGTGGTGGAGAACCTGGCTGTGTTGGTGGTGAACCTGGCAGTGTTGGTGGTGGTGAACCTGGCAGTGTGGGTGGTGGAGAACCTGGCAGTGTGGGTGGATGAGAACCTGGCAGTGTGGGTGGATGAGAACCTGGCAGTGTGGGTGGTGGAGAACCTGGCAGTGTTGGTGGTGGAGAACCTGGCAGTGTGGGTGGTGGAGAACCTGGCAGTGTGGGTGGTGGAGAACCTGGCAGTGTTGGTGGTGGAGAACCTGGCAGTGTTGGTGGTGGAGAACCTGGCAGTGTTGGTGGTGGAGAACTTGGCAGTGTTGGTGGTGGAGAACCTGGCAGTGTTGGTGGTGGAGAACCTGGCAGAGTTGGTGGTGGAGAACCTGGCAGTGTTGGTGGTGGAGAACCTGGCAGTGTTGGTGGTGGAGAACCTGGCAGTGTTGGTGGTGGAGAACCTGGCAGTGATAGAGTACACAACACAATGGAAAATAAGGAAATAAGCAGGAGAGACAGAAAAGAATGCACAAAAGGAGGAAGACTGAAAACCAGTGTGAAAATATAAGGTCAGAGAACACAGTTAACCAAACTTAGTCCACAGCCGCGTAACACAGAACACTCTCAAAGATTATATTAAAAGGTATACAATACCAAGAAATATATATATATATATATATTATATATATATATATATATATATATATATATATATATATATATATATATATATATATATATATAGGATGGGGTCCACCTCTGGTACAAATTGTGGGACCCATAGCCTCGAGAAGTGGATAAAAGGTTTCACACACACACACATATATATATATATATATATATATATATATATATATATATATATATATATATATATATATATATATACATAGAGAGAGATATAAAGAATAATAAGATACAAGAGGCGCTGAGTTCTAGAGAAAAGATAACTTTTTAGAGGAAGCTTCCAGGGAGTTAGGGAAGCTGAAATTCTATTACAAAGGTAAAGAGAAGTTTGGGTGGATTGCATCTACGTGACTATAAAGAAGATATTTGATTCTGATACCACAACAGAGATGAATCCAGACACTAGAACAGACAGGCTTCAGACTAATGACGTACCAAAGTATCGATATCGGCTGAATTGGAGGGTGTCTGTATCGGGCTAAAATTACGTATCGGTATCGGCAAAAAAAATTTGGTATGGTCCCATCGCTTAGTGGTTTAGTGGATCAGGGTGCACTTTACGGAGAGAAGGCAGAGAGTAATAGCTAAATGATGACATACCATAATGGAACAGAGTAACTAGAGAGGTCCCGCAATGATCGCTGTCATAAGTTACTATTCTAAATGTCAGGAACCTAGCAGAAGGGATGGAGTCTTAGGTGTGGTTGTTACTGATAATCTAAAACTAACGAGAAGAGTAAAAGCGAGACAAGACGGACATAAACCCCACCTCAAAAGACACTGCAGATGTGGTCCAGCAACTTGCTTCTGGAGCTCAATCTAAGCAAATGCAAGGTCATGCGGACTGGAGAAAGTGCAAGCAGACCGGACAGAGTACAGCATAGGCAGAGACGCTGCAAATACCGGTGGATGAAAAACACTTTGGGGTGGATATAACACCAAGCATATCTCTAGAATTGCACCCAAAACTAAACATCAGCAGCATATGCAAGATTAGCAAACCTGGGAACAACGTTCAGAAACTTGAACAATCTTTCGGTAACTATAAACACGACATATGTTTGGTGACTCGTCGAGTAAACAGCCCCATCATGGAACCCACTCCCGGTAAAGCACGTGCAAAAGCTCGAAAAGTTCCAATGGTTTTCAGCCAGATTAGTAAAGAACAAAAGGCACAACACCGTGACTGGAACAATACACTAAGAGAGGATGGAAGAAGTGATCTTGACGACCATGGTGGTAACAACGACCAACAATACACTAGGAGAGGATGGGAGAAGTGATCTTGACGACCATGGTGGTAACAACGACCAACAATACACTAGGAGAGGATGGGAGAAGTGATCTTGACGACCATGGTGGTAACAACGACCAACAATACACTAGGAGAGGATGGGAGAAGTGATCTTGACGACCATGGTGGTAACAACGACCAACAATACACTAAGAGGATGGGAGAAGTGATCTTGACGACCATGGTGGTAACAACGACCAACAATACACTAGGAGAGGATGGGAGAAGTGATCTTGACGACCATGGTGGTAACAACGACCAACAATACACTAGGAGAGGATGGGAGAAGTGATCTTGACGACCATGGTGGTAACAACGACCAACAATACACTAGGAGAGGATGGGAGAAGTGATCTTGACGATCATGGTGGTAACAACGACCAACAATACACTAAGAGAGGATGGGAGAAGTGATCTTGACGACCATGGTGGTAACAACGACCAACAATACACTAAGAGAGGATGGGAGAAGTGATCTTGACGACCATGGTGGTAACAACGACCAACAATACACTAGAAGAGGATGGGAGAAGTGATCTTGACGACCATGGTGGTAACAACGACCAACAATACACTAGGAGAGGATGGGAGAAGTGATCTTGACGACCATGGTGGAAACAACGACCAACAATACACTAGGAGAGGATGGGAGAAGTGATCTTGACGACCATGGTGGTAACAACGACCAACAATACACTAGGAGAGGATGGGAGAAGTGATCTTGACGACCATGGTGGTAACAACGACCAACAATACACTAGGAGAGGATGGGAGAAGTGATCTTGACGACCATGGTGGAAACAACGACCAACAATACACTAAGAGAGGATGGGAGAAGTGATCTTGACGACCATGGTGGTAACAACGACCAACAATACACTAGGAGAGGATGGGAGAAGTGATCTTGACGACCATGGTGGTAACAACGACCAACAATACACTAGGAGAGGATGGGAGAAGTGATCTTGACGACCATGGTGGAAACAACGAGCAACAATACACTAGGAGAGGATGGGAGAAGTGATCTTGACGACCATGGTGGTAACAACGACCAGGCAAGATATAATGAAGACGCACAATCTAAAGTTGATAAGGCACAGAAGGACGGACTGAATTAAGAGGACCAGGATCAAGGGGACACAAGTGGAAGCTGAAGACACAGATGAGCCATAGTCTCAGGGTTGTTGCAAAGTGGAATGACTTGGATAAGGCAGTGGTGGAGACTACACAGCTTCAGGAGTAGATATGATAAGTCCCAAGAAGCCAAAAGTCAGTGATACTGAATAATGTGGTCTAGGAGGTGAGCTGAGTTTCGGTGAGTGTGTGTACACTCTCCCCCTCCCTCTCCTTCCCTCCCTCTCCCTCCCTCTCCCTCCCTCTCACACACTCGAAGTCATCCAGTGAAGTGGAGATACTTGACAAGTTATTTACTGCTGGGAATTTGAGTAAATGATGCAAGTTTTTATCATAATTAGTCTCTAAGAAGCTGTACCATCATATTTTAACCAAGTAACTACAATCAACAACGCAATAACCTAACTGGATCCACATCATCATCACCACCACCACCACCATCATCATCACCACCACCACCACCATCATCATCATCACCACCACCATCATCATCACCACCATCATCATCACCACCATCATCATCACCACCATCATCATCACCACCATCATCATCACCACCATCATCATCACCACCATCATCATCACCACCATCATCACCACCACCACCACCACCATCATCTGTGTAATGGTGCAGTTGAAAATGTGGAGATTCTACGTAGAAGTTTGACTGCCTCTTACTACTACTATATATAAAAATAATAATAATCTCTTGTGTACCGTTTAGTCATTCGAGTCTTTTATAATCTCATTCATAAAAAAGTGTTTTTAATTGTTTACGGTGAAGGTGATTATGGACTTGCTGAACACATTTCTATCGTGACTTCAGTATTTTCTTCATTTTTGTCATTGTCAAAGTTGCATCAAACCAGAGACTAATACTGCAGGTGGCTTTTGTCTGGAAGTTTATATATGATTTCACTGATGGCCTTTCTCTCCCTCTCTCTCTCCCTCTCTCTCTCTTCCTTTCTCCCTCTCCTTGACTCTGATACATTCAGTTTTAGCTTATTATTATATTTTGTATTAAGATTTATTTCATGCTTCCAGGATAAAGGTTTTAACTCATAGGTCGAAGAGTGTTGGCTTTGCTGTGAGGACTCTTATTGTGCCTGGTTACCAAGAGTTCTTTGTACTCGCTTCAGAGCTCCATTCGATTCTCGCTGCTCTTGTCCTGATACCTGGCTTAGTTTCTGTGTACTTTGATTCTCGGTGTCGTCTGCATGCCCTGGCCCACCATGATTGTCTTTACTGTGGTACGTAAGATCCAGGAATTGTTTGGCAGGTCTCCACACACTGCTCAAGGGTATAGTTTGTTGGTGCCTGGACCATGCTGGTGTCCCTGGAAATGAATGGTCAGATGCAGAGGCGATGCTTGCTGTAGCAAGCCAATTCTACAGTGTGGTAAGTAACACACGTGTGCAACAGTTAGGTATCTTTATTCCGAAACGTTTCGTCTACACAGTAGGCTTCTTCAGTCGAGTACAGAAGAGTCAGCAGAAGCAGTAGAAGAGTTTTGTTCCATAGAGTATCTTCTACATATAGTATCTTCTCCATAGAGTATCTTCTCCATAGAGTATCTTCTCCATAGAGTATCTTCTCCATAGAGTATCTTCTCCATAGAGTATCTTCTCCATAGGTATCTTCTCCATAGAGTATCTTCTCATAGAGTATCTTCTCATAGAGTATCTTCTCCATAGAGTATCTTCTCCATAGAGTATCTTCTCCATAGAGTATCTTCTCCATAGAGTATCTTCTCCATAGAGTATCTTCTCCATAGAGTATCTTCTCCATAGAGTATCTTCTCCATAGAGTATCTTCTCCATAGAGTATCTTCTCCATAGAGTATCTTCTCCATAGAGTATCTTCTCCATAGAGTATCTTCTACATAGAGTATCTTCTCCAAGGTATCTTCTCATAAGTATCTACGTCTTCAGGATGATGGACTGATTACATCGTCTTCCATCTACTGCTTCTGGTCTCTGTACTTCTGAAGAAGTACTACTGTGTAGCAGAATCTTTGAATAAAGATTACGTGGTACATGCAGTATATCATACCTAACTGTGGTACATGCACGGTATATCATACCTAACTGTGGTACATGCACGGTATATCATACCTAACTGTGGTACATGCACGGTATATCATACCTAACTGTGGTACATGCACGGTATATCATACCTAACTGTGGTACATGCACGGTATATCATACCTAACTGTGGTACATGCACGGTATATCATACCTAACTGTGGTACATGCACGGTATATCATACCTAACTGTTGTAAATGTGTCTTACTTATCAGTCTGTCGGTATTGTATACGATTTTGATATTCAGCTTTACAGTGACTTCATGGGCCATATCCACAGGTATGTCCTTGGTAATTGGTGGGCCTGGTGGGCCCTGCAGACTGGCAGCAAGTTATACAGGGTTCAGTAGGGACGTGGGTGTCTGGCTGTCCCTCAACAGCAGTTGCCGCTTTGAGATGTTTGTGCTAGATCCCCCAGTCTGTCGATTGGAGGATCTAGCACATACACCTCGCACATAGCCACCTGCTCATAGGTACTCCTGTCCCCCTGTGTGAATTGTGATGTGCTGCTGACTGTGACACTTTTTTGAAAGTTTGTCCTCGACTTACGCCTTTTCACCTTCGTCATATTTTTTTTATATAAATACCGAGGTGCC
This sequence comes from Cherax destructor, assembly GCA_009830355.1. Classification (NCBI taxonomy): domain Eukaryota; kingdom Metazoa; phylum Arthropoda; class Malacostraca; order Decapoda; family Parastacidae; genus Cherax; species Cherax destructor. Next base: position 83,122 of record WNWK01007087.1, on the reverse strand, counting down.
TGTAGGGGATTCGGGGACCTTTTAGGAGAGTCTTTCAACATTAATAATTTAATGGAATTTTTAAATTGATGCTGGTTATTTTAACTTGGTATGATAGTGTTTATGCTGAGTGTATGTTTTTGTTCAAGCAGATACGATCTTTGTGATCGTGTGTATATATATATATATATATATATATATATATATATATATACCAATGGTACCCCGGATTTCGTCAATAATTCGTTCCAGAAGGCTGTTCGAGTGCCGTTACCGAACGAATTTGTTCCCATAAGGACGAATGTAAATTAGATTAGTCCGTTTCAGACCCCCAAAAATACACTTACAAAAGCACTTACAAAAATACACTTACAAAAGCACTTAAAAATACACTACAAAAGCACTTACAAAATGCACTTGCATAATTTTCGAGTTGAGAGCAGTACGAAATCCGGGGTACCATTTACCTACACGGTCCGAGTGCTCCTAGGAAAGTCTGCAACATTTGAGATGCAGACGAGTAAGAGACATATGCAACACTTGGATATGTTCTGGGAAACGTTTCGACCGCTCTGCGGTGCTCCTCAGTTCTTATGTGATGTAAATGATTCTAGAAAATAGACAAGCTGAAGGATAAGAAACTTGTGGAACATTTGGGAATTTGTATCAATAAACATTCCCAAGTGTTGCATAAGTCTGAATAAACATTCCCAAGTGTTGCATAAGTCTGAATAAACATTCCCAAGTGTTGCATAAGTCTGAATAAACATTCCCAAGTGTTGCATAAGTCTGAATAAACATTCCCAAGTGTTGCATAAGTCTGAATAAACATTCCCAAGTGTTGCATAAGTCTGAATAAACATTCCCAAGTGTTGCATAAGTCTGAATAAACATTCCCAAGTGTTGCATAAGTCTGAATAAACATTCCCAAGTGTTGCACAAGTCTGAATAAACATTCCCAAGTGTTGCACAAGTCTGAATAAACATTCCCAAGTGTTGCATAAGTCTGAATAAACATTCCCAAGTGTTGCATAAGTCTGAATAAACATTCCCAAGTGTTGCATAAGTCTGAATAAACATTCCCAAGTGTTGCATAAGTCTGAATAAACATTCCCAAGTGTTGCATAAGTCTGAATAAACATTCCCAAGTGTTGCATAAGTCTGAATCTTATTTCTTAATTGAACTAGCGAGCCGCGCCTCTTGCGACGCCGTCTTGTTGACAGCCTGCAGAGAACACCAGACGTTTCGCCAGTAAAGAGAACTAGGTGTTGCACACGTCTTGCTCAAGACTGCTTCCTGCAACACTCTTATCGTAACGTTTCCTTCCTCTGCTTCATTTAACTTTTTTCCTTCATTTTTTCCGGATTTAACCAGTGTTCTTTTGTTTATATGAGGTAATGTGTTTATATAAGGTAATGTTTATATAGGGTAATGTGTGTTTATATAGGGTGATGTGTTTGTATAAGGTAATGTGTGTTTGTATAAGGTAATGTGTGTTTATATAGGGTAATGTATGCGTTTATATTAGGTAATGCGTGTGTATATAGAGTAATGTGTGTTTATATAAGGTGATGTAAATAACTGCACTGGCCGAGACTCGAACCCTGGAGCTTTAACACGCCACCCTGGTAGCTACCAGGGTGGCGTGTTGAAGCTCCAGGTATTGACTTGTAACCACGGTATTGACTTGTAACCACGGTATTGACTTGTAACCACGGTATTGACTTGTAACCACGGTATTGACTTGTAACCACGGTATTGACTTGTAACCACGGTATTGACTTGTAACCACGGTATTGTGACTCACCATACATGTACTAACAACAATGTTTTGTTCACAGGTAAGTGTGATGGAGTCATGTCTGGCTGCTGTGTTGGCAGAGGTGAGTCGCAACATGTATTGCTTGCTACTGTTTGTTGACGTAGTGCTGGGGGGAAGGGGGTGGAGGAATATTTTTCTTTATTTAGTGTCAAATAAAGGTTAGTATGGGAATTTCTCAGTAGACGGCAGTGTGAGAGTATCTTGCACACAACTCTGGAATACTTCCAGTAAGACTGGAGTTTCTCAGTTAATTTAAAGTATCTTTATTATACACCTCATACCCATGGTGTGGGCGGTAGTCTAAAGATTACAGAGGTACATAATGGGTCCAGGGACTGTACCGCAAAGTTTTGATAGCTGGACAAGTTACAGTGGTATTGAACTATATACATGTTTACATCTGGTTACAGTCGTAATGAGTCGTTTATGCAGACATGAATTAGATCACAAAGGAGCTTGTTAGACATCAGAAAAGTCTTATCTTCCGTGAATGCAACCCACAGCAGCAATGCTAGAATTGGGTTGATACCTCAGCCCCTGAGCCTGGCCCTGGGCTCACTGAGATTGATGCCTCAGCCCCTGAGCCTGGCCCTGGGCTCACTGAGATTGATACCTCAGCCCCTGAGCCTGGCCCTGGGCTCACTGACGTTGATACCTCAGCCCCTGAGCCTGGCCCTGGGCTCACTGAGATTGATGCCTCAGCCCCTGAGCCTGGCCCTTGGCTCACTGAGATTGATGCCTCAGCCCCTGAGCCTGGCCCTGGGCTCACTGAGGTTGATACCTCAGCCCCTGAGCCTGGCCCTGGGCTCACTGAGGTTGATACCTCAGCCCCTGAGCCTGGCCCTGGGCTCACTGATGTTGATACCTCAGCCCCTGAGCCTGGCCCTGGGCTCACTGAGGTTGATACCTCAGCTACGCTAATCTATAATAATAATACCTTTATTTACTACAAGTACATGTACAAGGTATACAGGCCTAGCTGACATCAATGACATACTACTATATAGAAAGTTCCTTGTTATGCAGAGCATTTCGGGCAAATTAGGTCAATTTTGCCCCAGGATGCGACCCACACCAGTCGATTAACACACAAGTGTTTCTCTCCTGCGCACCAGGGAATACGTCTTAAAGAACTACACTCAACTGAGGGTTGGAACACGTAACCAGCCAGTACTAAAACAGTCCAGTGTGCCATCCACTGTACCACGCCAGGATGGTACAGTGGACAACACACTGGACTGATCATTAAGATAATATACAGTACCGACAGGTTGATAAGTAAGACACATGTGCAACAGTTAGGTATCTTTATTCAAAATAAAGATACCTAACTGTAGCACATATGTCTTATCAACACACTGGACTGTTAGTTTTAGGACTGGCTTACCCTGGCTTACAATGGTGTCACTACGATTATGTCTGTCACATATAAGAGAGTCTTAGTCGTTCACGATAGTTTAGGTGTTTCAGTAGATGTGGGTAGTGACAGTTCTCCCCATATTGTGGTGTTAATGTAGCGAAATTTGGTACATCAGCAGTGTGCTGCTACACTTTAGGTATCCCTGAAGGGAGACATTGATACATCGGCAGTGTGCTGCTACATTAATACCAAAAAAGACACAATACCGTGACTGGAACAATACACAAATATCCCGCACATAGAAGAGAGGAGCTTACAACGACGTTTCGGTCCGACTTGGACCATTTACAAAGTCACACTGACGAAAAGGAGAGGAGGGAGTATATATAGGCCAGTAGACAGGGACGGGACAAGAGAGGAAGTGGTGGAGGTAGTAGTAGTGGAGTCAGTCAAATACTAAGAGAGGAGCATTGCAAGGGAGCTAGGGGCCCACGAGGGTAGGAGCAAGAGCACAAGGGGGCGAATAATAATGGACAAATACCCAAGGCAGAAGAAAGAAAACCCAAAGGAGAAAGATGAAAAGGGAAGAGGGAGGAGAAAAAAGAATCAGGTTAAGTCACGGGTGTTGTGAAGTTTGGAGCATTTAACAATGTAATGGGAGAGGAAAGCATCTACAGAGACAAAGCCAGGGCTAAGATTCATACAGGGAAAGTTGTGTATAAGGGAGGATTCAACCAGACGGCGACTGTGAATGTTAGAAGTAGACAGTTTTAGCAGAAGACAGTCAATAGGATGACTGTGACTCTGACATGACAGCATTGTTGGTGTCAGCAAACCTAACACTACTTTTGTGCTCTCTGAGTCTGTCAGAAAGAGATCGGCCAGTTTCTCCAGAGTACTGAAGAGGACAGGAGGAACAAGAAATAGAGTAGACACCAGGAGCATCTATAGAGAGAGGAGAGGTATGAACTACATTAGTGCGAAGAGTGTTAGTCTGGCGAAAAGTAAGTTTCATGTCTAAGGAACGGAGAGAGTTGTTGATATTAGAGAGACAGAGGACAGGAGAGTTCCCAGGAGTAGAGTGTTTGGGAGAGAAGAAAGTCCGTTTAGCACGTGAGAAGGCAGAGTCTATGAAATAGGAAGGGTAGCCAAGACGGGAAAATGAATTATGAAGAGTGGAAATGTTTAATTCAAGAGAGAGCACGGAGAAAGAGGGAGATAAGAACACTTTTCTTGACAGAGGAAGCATGATAAGATAAGTAGTGAATATACATGCCACTGTGCATAGGCTTGCGGTACACGGAAAAGGCAAAACCTGTAACTGAGCGGTGGACATGAACATCAAGGAAAGGAAGCTTTAAACTTAATGGAAGGGTCTTTATCAAGTTATAAACAGATCTACCTGGCTTTATCAAGTCACAAACATATCTACCTGGCTTTATCAAGTCACAAACATATCTACCTGGCTTTATCAAGTCACAAACATATCTACCTGGCTTTATCAAGCCACAAACAGATCTACATGGCTTTATCAAATCACAAACAGATCTACCTGGTTTTATCAAGCCACAAACAGCTCTACCTGAGTGAATAGTACATGAGTATTTATAGGATAGTCAGGTGGAAAATGTTGGGTAGCCTGTATCTGAGATGGTGTGAGGGACCACCGTGCTCACACCTTCATCTCAGATACAACCTATCCAACATTCTCCACCTGACTCCATCCTATAAATACTTATGTACTATTCACCCAGGTAGAGCTGTTTGTGACTTGATAAAGCCCACTGTGTGGGCGAAACGTTGTCAATAAAGGATCACATTATGCTGCATTTGTTTTTATTTTTCCACGTTCTCAAGTGTTGTGATCTCCATTCCTGCGCATTTTCCTGGACTGCAGGGAAGGTCCCAGTAAAGTTCTAGGGGTGTTATTTGTATGTATGTATGCATTGGTCCAGACAGACTGGCGGGACCTTCCTAGGGCGGGTCGGGAGGACCTACGGCTATGCTCCTTCATTCTTATATTCATGGATGTTACAGATGATCCACCCATCCACAACATCCTCACCTATCCGCACCATCCAGACTCATCTTTCAGATTGTCATTTCCACTTATAGATCCCGAGTTCAGCTCACACTCCAACAGCTCCCCAAATCCTAACGCCCGACTTCATGCTGGATGTTCAAGCCGTTACTACCTCAAAACCACCTTCGCTCTTCTCCCTCCAGCCCGTGCTAGGTCGTTCCCGACCCCACCTTCCATCCACTTCGTATGTACACCATCTTGATAAAGCTATCCTGCTCCATCCCTTTGTTGATGACCCAGTCAGAGATGCGCAGTACAGTCCCCTTCCTGTGTGGGGGGGCGGTATTTGCATGCCAGACAGACACCTGTGTCGTGCACCTGTGGTGGTATAGTGTGTTCTGTCTCCACTACACCTGTTATCACCTCCCTTGAATCACCACGTGTGCTGACAACGAACACTTGTGGTCTCATGGGGGGGGGGCAGGTGTAACTACGCCACACTTGTTGTGGGGTGCTGCAAGTGTATTGATGTATCCTGGTGTTGATGTGGGTACTGCAAGTGTATTGATGTGTCCTGTGTTGACGTGGGTGCTGCAATTGTATTGATGTGTCCTGGTGTTGACGTGGGTACTGCAAGTGTATGTATTCATGTATCCTGGTGTTGATGTGGGGTGCTGCAAGTGTATTGATGTATCCTGGTGTTGATGTGGGTGCTGCAAGTGTATTGATGTATCCTGGTGTTGATGTGGGGTACTGCAAGTGTATTGATGTATACTTGAGGTGATCATTGAGCATACTGGGCATAAAAGCAGCTTGGAGGCATCAATAATTAATACTCTCCCTCCTACCCCTCAGTCTCTCCCACTCGCTCTCTCCCCTCAGTTTCTCCCCTCGCTCTCTCCCCTCAGTCTCGCATTCTCTGCTGCTACTTTATCTCCCCCTCTTTCCCAACTCCCCTCAGCGTCCTTCACAACCCGGCTCCATCTCCCTCCTCCCCTTTCTCTCCCTCCCATCTCCCCTCATCATGCTTGAGGTAGTGCCTCTTCACCCTGCCTCTCTGAGGTGGTGCCTCTTCACCCTGCCTCTCTGAGGTGGTGCCTCTTCACCCTGCCTCTCTAAGGTGGTGCCTCTTCACCCTGCCTCTCTGAGGTGGTGCCTCTTCACCCTGCCTCTCTGAGGTGGTGCCTCTTCACCCTGCCTCTCTGAGGTGGTGCCTCTTCACCCTGCCTCCGAGGTGGTGCCTCTTCACCCTGCCTCTCTGAGGTGGTGCCTCTTCACCCTGCCTCTCTGAGGTGGTGCCTCTTCACCCTGCCTCTCTGAGGTGGTGCCTCTTCACCCTGCCTCTCGAGGTGGTGCCTCTTCACCCTGCCTCTCTGAGGTGGTGCCTCTTCACCCTGCCTCTCTGAGGTGGTGCCTCTTCACCCTGCCTCTCTGAGGTGGTGCCTCTTCACCCTGCCTCTCTGAGGTGGTGCCTCTTCACCTTGCCTCTCTGAGGTGGTGCCTCTTCACCTTGCCTCTCTGAGGTGGTGCCTCTTCACCCTGCCTCTCTGAGGTGGTGCCTCTTCACCCTGCCTCTGAGGTGGTGCCTCTTCACCCTGCCTCCGAGGTGGTGCCTCTTCACCTGCCTGTGAGGTGTTGCCTCTTCACCTGCCTGTGAGGTGGTGCCTCTTCACCTGCCTGTGAGGTGGTGCCTCTTCACCTGCCTGTGAGGTGGTGCCTCTTCACCTGCCTGTGAGGTGGTGCCTCTTCACCCTGCCTCTGAGGTGGTGCCTCTTCACCCTGCCTGTGAGGTGTTGCCTCTTCACCTGCCTGTGAGGTGGTGCCTCTTCACCCTGCGTCTGAGGTGGTGCCTCTTCACCCTGCCTCTGAGGTGGTGCCTCTTCCTCCCTGGAGACGCGGGTCCTGGGTAAAATCTTCACACACAGTAAAAACGCCAGAGTATAGTTTACTCGTGCCCTCCTTTTTCAGCAGCGTAAATGCGTCTGCATGCTGGTCTGTGTACTGGGGATCTTTCTGTGTGGAAACCCTGTGTACGCAGTGTGTACTGGCGAGTACTGTGTGTACTAGTGGGCCTCTTTTGTGTACTACTGCCTCTTGTATGTGTACTCGCTGAGTTGTGGGTGCAGGGGTCGAATCTGGCCTCCGTCGATTGAGTCGTCAGGAACTGCGTCCTGACACGGGTCTTAATCCTAAGATGATTCGTCTGAGGATCTCGAAGGAGATGTCAGTATAATTCAGCTGTTCTGTAGCCGCGATCAGGGTTTTGCTGTAGTCCCTGTGCGTTCCACGGCAAAATATTTTATGTACAACAATGAGCTGAGGCCATCAGGCCTCCCATCATTGTCTCTGGGCCTTGTGTTGGGTGGTCGGGTAAGTGTGCAAATAAACACATGGACTGTTGTGTCCACTCATATGTTCACGAAGGTCTTTACAATAATTCTGAATGTCTCTGTTTACTTCTGTCAGGTCGCATATGATATCAGTGAAGCACGTGATAGTCAACATTATTTGATTCCTCGGATAATATGTGATGTTGGGCTACAGTGCTCCTCACTGGTGACTGTTGTGATGCTCTAGGTTGTTCCTGCAGCCTGAGGCCTGCTGGTTACCGTTGTCGGGTGGGAGTTTGATCAAAAGAATCGGTAGTCGAATGGAGAAATGCCGAGTAGGGTGACAGTCTAGGACCTGCTTTGTGTTTATTTTTCCATGGCGTCCTTTGTTGATGAGTCTGAATTTGTTGTCTACGGATGGTTTGGCTTACCTGATCTGCAAGGAAACACTGTGCCTTCCCTTGGACTTTGAAGATCGCACTTCCTGCCAGCCTTCGCCGTACGATATTTCTGTGGTTGGGATAAACGCGCATGTTTCTTCATCCAGCTGACCTCTGTCTCTGTGTTGGAACAGGCTTCTTCCTTTCGCTGTCAAGGCAATGGTGTTCACGCTTCTCTGAACTCCCCCATTTAATCTGAGTCCAGTGCGTCCTGACTGTCCTTGGAGAAGCAGTCTTCTGATCTGTTCGACACCCTGTCTTGTATGGTCCTCTGATCATAGAAGAAGTCATCTGCAGTAAGCACTCCGTTAACCCATGATAGGCAAGTCCTAGCATCAACACTCGTAAGTAGCTCTTAACTGTACCAGAGTTTGTTCCACTCATTTTTACTATTTCCCAAAGTTCTCTCTTTAGTGATCATTCTGGGCAGTTTGCTCCACTCTGATGAACAATGACACATGTGCGACATCTGAGTAGCTTTATTTGTAGACGTTTCGCCATCCAGTGGCTTTATCAATACAACACAACGATATAATATGTGCTTGTATTCTATTGATAAAGCCACTGGAGGCGAAACGTCTACACATAAATACACCCAGATCTTGCACATGTCTAATTCTTCATCTTGTCGGTATTGTACACTATTCACATACACCTTGCTCCACCATCTTGGATTTGCGTAGCACGGGCCAGTAGGCCTGCTGCAGTGCTCCTTCTGTGTATTCTGCAGACTGTGTATAAAATCTGCTGCTAACACATCCGGAAAGATGGAAATATTGAAGAATCAGGGTTGTTTTGTAAATAAATATTAGAAAAGATGGAAATGTTGATGAGTTCCGGGAATGTTTCTACTCCGGAGCCCGGCCATGGACCAGGCTCGTCTGGTGCTAGCCTAGTCAACCAGGCTCTTGCTGCTGCTGGTTCGCTGACCCACATATTCATCACAGCCTGGTTGATCTGGTGAAGATACTTGTCCAGCAAGAAGTCACAATACCGTGGCTGGAACAATACACAGATAACCGCACATGAGAAACTTATGTCGACGTTTCGGTCTGACTTGTATCATTACTAGTCGAAATTAAGACACATGTGTAACATCTGGGTATCTTTATTGTAGACGTTTCGCCCTCCAGTGGCATAATTTGAAGACAGTAGAGTTATATACAAAAGATGAGGTAATCAGTCCCTCGGTCTTGGAGTTGGTGTGAAGAGCACCGATGTCGTGGAGGTTCTCCAGCTAAGAATTCTCCCATTCCTTTATAGTTTCCTTCTTGTGTTATGGTTTCTTACTTCCGCGTCTTGTTTAATTCACCAGTCCACTTCCACTTCTATTTAGTGTTTGAAAACTCACTGCCTCGTGGTCGCTGCCTCGTGGTCGCTGCCTTGTGGTCGCTGCCTCGTGGTCACTGACTCGTGGTCACTGCCTCGTAAGATCTGTTTGTAATTTATTTCTTCTACATCCGATTTACCCAGGGTGAATATCAAGTGTAACCTGACAGGTTTATTTGCTCCTCTCCTCATTGTGCTGCCTAACATGTTGACTCTTAAGTTATGCACGACTCACTCCACTAACTTTGCTACCCATGTTCGTGTGTTATTGATGGTGAATTAGACACTTGCAACATTTAGGTATCTTTATTTGTAGACGTTTCGCCAACCAGTATGTTTATCAGAACACTACAGAGACATAATGGGAAGACTATAAAACTTATTGTAAACTATATTCTTGTGTTGTTGTTATTAGTGCTACTCTATTGTTGTGTCCTAGATGTTTATCTGTCTATTGTTTTCTGTCTAAGTCTTATGTTGTTTAATGGTGCCCCGTGGCCTGGTGGATAAAGCTCTCGCTTCACACTGCGAGTGTCCGGGTTCGATTCCCGGCGAGGGTAGAAACATTGGGCGAGTTTCTTTACACCGGTTGTCTGTTCCCCATCAGTAATAATGGATACCTGAGTGTTAGTGGACTGTTTAATCAGGCCCTGATCCACCGGGAGACCTGGTCGTGGACCGGGTCGCGGGGGCGTTGACCCCCGGAATACCCTCCAGGTAGACCTAATTTGCGAGAAATACTCATAACAAGGGGCTTTCTATATATTAGTATGTCATTGATGTCAGCTAGGACTGTATACCTTGTACATGTACTTGTAGAAATAAAGATATTATATTATTATTATTATTATATTGTTCCCTGAAGTTCTCTAGTTGATAGTGTTCATGGTGTACAGTCCTTGAACTCACCATTAAATGGTGTAATTACTGAGACCTGCGGTGGTTCTGATCACAACACTCGTGTTGTATCCCTCTGGGAATACTGACATTTATATTGCGGTCAGTTTTGTAATAAGTTGTATATGAGATTAACTTTCTATCACTGTTGTGTTTGTCATTGCTTTCGTGACCTCTGGGTTAGTGTACGTCTTACCCTCGTAGCTCACTGTGTGCTGGGAACTGTTCATGGTGTCAAGAATTGACACTTATGCAACATACGGGAATCTTTATTGAAGAAACGTTTCGCCACACAGTGGCTTCATCAGTCCAATATAAAGCTGGAAGGTATAAGGAGAGGAGGAGTTTGAGATAATCAGTCCCTCAGCCTGAGGCTGAGGGACTGATTACCTGAGGGACTGAGGGACTGATTACCTCTCTGGGAGTGATGGTGTGGTGTACTGGTATACATGTCAGAGGGAGAGGGGGGGGGAGCGTGCTATGTGGTCCTGAATGCAGGGCAAGTTGAGTAGTGGCTCTCCAGGACCACTTGTGTGGGGGGGGGGAGTCAAGGATCTACTTGCTACGGTTCTCTACTGTACCTACACTACCCCTACCCCAGTACCTAACTCCCAGCAGACAGGTAGACTCGCCGCCGCCACCACCACTGCCACCACCACCACCACTGCCACAACCACCACCACCACTGCCACCACCACCACCACCACCACTGCCACCACCACCACCACTGCCACCACCACCACCACTGCCACTGCACACCACCACCACCACTGCCACCACCACTGCACCACACACACCACCACGTGGTCACTACACACCACCACCACCACGTGGTCACTCAACACACACGTGGTCACTACAAACACACACGTGGTCACTACAAACACACACGTGGTCACTACAAACACACACACGTGGTCACTACAAACACACACACACGTGGTCACTACAAACACACACACACGTGGTCACTACAAACACACCCGTGGTCACTACAAACACACACCCGTGGTCACTACAAACACACACACACCCGTGGTCACTACAAACACACACACACACACGTGGTCACTACAAACACACACACACACACACGTGGTCACTACAAACACACACACACACACGTGGTCACTACAAACACACACACACACACACACACACGTGGTCACTACAAACACAAAAACACATGTTCGATCACTACAGACACACACACACACACTCAGTCATCACGTTTCTAGCATCTGATGCAGTAGGTATTTAGGTTTTGTGTTGGTAATGCTTAGCAGTTGACAGTGTAATAGAGAAGAGAGCAAGGTAGTAGATCAGAGTATAAATGTTGTGGTTGTCCACACTTTAAAAGCATGGGACCAGCAAAGAATGAATAGTTTGTTTACAGACTGTCACAGTTGTAGTTGTAATGCAAGTAACCACTGAGAGGTCAGAGATATCCTTACTATCGCCTCCAGTAATGCCAGCTTGTTTGGTATCTTTTAAGTCTTGTATACCATATTATGTAATAAAATATACCTATTGGTGAAAAAAAAAAAGATGGGGTGGAAGGGGAAGTGGAATATTCAAATGGCTTCAGGAAGAAATCCAATTTTTTTTCCTTGAAGATTGTTTTATCCACTAGAGGTGAACTCCATATATATAGATATGCGCGAGATGATGTGAAGAGCAAAAGGTTGTGGCGACTTGAAGAATGGTTGAGATCCACTGCGCTCGGTGGAGAGATGAAGGTAAACAACACAGCTTCAAGACTAGAAATGATCGGATCGTGAATCCCAGGAATTATTTCAACCGGTTGATGATAGTTATGGGTGAGGTCTAGGAGCCGTGAATCGACTCTTGCAAACACGGGTAGGTGAGTACACTGTCTGTGCCAACACGCCAGACCATACCAACACACCAGCTAAACTTAACCCATTCATCCACTGGCATTACTGCACTTAATATAGCCACTAATGAAAGAGAGGGTAGCCGAAAGGGGGTGGAAGTGGCATAGGAGAATGAGCAGAGAGTAGGGGTGGGAAGGAAATGGGAGTGGAGTGGTGTCTAGAGGTGAGGAGGTAGTGGGGTGGGTTGGATGGCGGGGTAGTGCAGGTGTGAGTGCCAGAGCGGGTGCCACGCTCGTCAGTGGGTGGCTGGCACCATAACCAAGCAGAGGTTGCTGGAGTGACCTGCTCTCATACTGGTGGTCACTGCTGACTCACCTTGCATCATGCAGAAGTCTCGTGTACTGGTGTATTGTCGTGTGTCATGCACCAGACTCGTGTACTGGTGTATCGCCATGTGTCGTGTGTCATGCAGCAGATGAGTGTACTAGTGATGTAGTGTATCTTCGTGTCATCACCTTCCTGTGGACAAGACTCGGGAATCTAGTGTGCTATTGGTTCAGAATATCTTGAAAAAGAAATTATCTCTGTGCTGATGATATAAGTCCTCGTGTTGAGTGATAGTGTGTTGATGCAACTATGTGAAGAATATTTATGGTGGTTATGATACCATCCTCACCACGGGTGGTGGTGATACCATCCTCACCACGGGTGGTGTGTAGTGGTGATACCATCCTCACCACGGGTGGTGTGTAGTGGTGATACCATCCTCACCACGGGTGGTGTGTAGTGGTGATACCTTCCTCACCACGGGTGGTGTGTAGTGGTGATACCATCCTCACCACGGGTGGTGTGTAGTGGTGATACCTTCCTCACCACGGGTGGTGTGTAATGGTGATACCTTCCTCACCACGGGTGGTGTGTAGTGGTGATACCATCCTCACCACGGGTGGTGTGTAGTGGTGATACCTTCCTCACCACGGGTGGTGTGTAATGGTGATACCATCCTTACCACGGGTGGTGTGTAGTGGTGATACCATCCTCACCACGGGTGGTGTGTAGTGGTGATACCATCCTCACCACGGGTGGTGTGTAGTGGTGATACCTTCCTCACCACGGGTGGTGTGTAATGGTGATACCTTCCTCACCACGGGTGGTGTGTAGTGGTGATACCTTCCTCACCACGGGTGGTGTGTAATGGTGATACCATCCTCACCACGGGTGGTGTGTAGTGGTGATACCTTCCTCACCACGGGTGGTGTGTAGTAGTGATACCTTCCTCACCACGGGTGGTGTGTAGTAGTGATACCTTCCTCACCACGGGTGGTGTGTAGTGGTGATACCATTCCTCACCACGGGTGGTGTGTAGTGGTGATACCTTCCTCACCACGGGTGGTGTGTAGTGGTGATACCTTCCTCACCACGGGTGGTGTGTAGTGGTGATACCTTCCTCACCACGGGCATCATATACTACAACATTGCCTCCACTCTAGCTGAAAATAGACATTGTCATTTGTATTGAACTATTTTTGGTGGGTGCCAACTGGACCTGTGGATGCCAGCTACGTGCTTCATCACTTGGTTTTCTCTGCTAGCCTGGAGAGTTGGCGAAGTGGCCCAAGCGAGGGTTGGCTAGCTGGTGTTGGTCTCCGGCTCTGACCAGGACAACTGTGAGAGAGGGTGGGATGATAGCGTAGAGGACACCTGTAAGTAGTACGTAAACACCTGGCTCTCACGCACCTGCCCGCCCCTCTCACACGCTGACCTCATCCAACTTGTAAACAAACTGGCGCATCCATCCCGTCATGTGTACAAGCAGGAGTTGCGGTAACGGGTGACATCAGCCTGCTGGTGTCAACCCTGCCTCCCCTAGCCTCTTGTATGGCCCATGGTGTTCACTTCACCTATTTGCTAGTAATAACGTGTTATCGGTGGCTTTGTTACATTCTGCTGAGCATGACTGACTTGATGACCTCAAGGACAGATCAAGGCCATAAGGACTCCATTCAACAACCACATCTCCCAGCTCTAGACCTTCATCCCTCCAGTAGTGATCAGACCTCGTCCGACCCTAACGAATCCAGTAGTGGTCTTCCCCTTTCCAGTAGCGATCAGACCTCTCCAGACCCTAACGAATCCAGTAGTGGTCTTCACCTGTCCAGTAGTGATCAGTCTTCAGCCAGCCCCCACGATGTCAGCAGTGAACATCCCTCGCCTCTCCTTAACACCTTTCATGTTGACCTGACTTTACCTAGTCCCCACACGGCCAGCTGGGATAGGATTCCAAGCAAGGTTTACACTAGTCAAGATGCAGCGTCCGTATCTGACAACCTCCCATACTGGAATGATGGAGCATGTGATTCTTCCACAGTGACGAATGGCTCACCAGACCCGCACGCATCTGGTAGCCAGCACATCCCCTGTGATCAACTGTTCCTCTGTGACCAACAAACATTTTATGATGTCATCCCCGAAGAGCACCGTGTGGAGTCGGCCAGAGTATCAACACGTCATTGTGGAAACTTCTCTTCAACAGCAAGACAGCCACGGCGTCATGCACCGAGGGGACCTGAGCCATGTCTCAATGATGGAGGAAGTTACACGCCCTCTCTTGGCAGATTCGCCAAACTGGGTAAAGTTTCTACACCTGGAAGATACCAGAGCTCGTCGCTAGGGCGTCCCTCTCGGAGGAGTCGCCTCGTAGTCACACCCAAACTGCCAGATGTCTTCAAGGAACGTGAGACGCGCTCTCAGACAGAACCGCCTTCTGGCATGGCCACACCAGATCTTCTTCAGGTGTCGTGGGTGTGGGAGTCTCGGCTGCCCACCCGGTCGTCAGCTTCTGTCCGTCGTCGACCTTCATGTCGCGTGTCGTGTCGCCGAAGACCACGCACTCGCCTGACACCTCGTCGAGCACCGAGCAGCAGTAGCACCTCCCATCATAGTCACACTCCTGTAGATGACGAAGAGGTCGATCATGACAAGGGTTTCTGCAGTGGGGGAGAAATGAGTGATAACAGCGATGTTCCTGAAGATAAGGTAATGACGGTTGATAGAGTAATGCCGGATGTAGTGATGTTAGAGAAGTGTGGTGTGGGTTGTAAGACTAACAGAACAATGACGACGGCAGTGTGTAGCGTGGAGGTCAAGGAGGCAGCTGCGCCCAGCAACGACACTCAGCAAGTCAGTCTACGCAAAAAGACCAACTCTAGCTACCTGCACACGGTATCTAAATCACTTAAGCAAAAGTGGAGAAATTCAGATTTATTTTTCCCGAAACTATTCAGTGAAACGATAGATATTAAAAGTAACGAGGTTAGCGGTAACAGAAAAAGCATATTGGACAAAGCGAAAGACTTACCACTTCAGATGAAAAAGATTTCGTGTTTTTTGTTTAAAAACCAGAAAGGTGTGAAAAATGTGGATATAATCATGAAAGGTGACGACACTTCAAAGTTTTACCTGGAAATGAAGAAGCCCGCGGAGGCTGTTGATGGCAGGAGGAAGTATTCCCGGCACCCCAGTGTTCCCATTATTGTCTATTCTTCTGTGGGGGTCAAAGGACAGTGTTCCTTCTCTCCAAGAAATAGTTTTAGGCGTTGTAAAACTTTAAACTGGAACCAGAAATACAAAACTGTGATGGACAGTCGTAGACAAGAAGAGTCTAGCGCACCGGCCATTCTTGTCACCTCGGCAGAGGAGCAGGTCATTCCCGACACCCAAGATGGGGGCCAGGGTGTAGTAGCCCGTACTCAAGACAACGCATCCCTCACTCAAAAGGGTGTAGTAACCCGGACTCAGGATGATGGTCTGAATCAGCACCTACACCCCTTCCAGCAGGGGTGTCGGGAGGATAAGCAGCAGCAAGGTGGTGGTGTGCTGGACAGGTTACTGGGTCGTCTCCGCCGACCACGCTCGCTCTCCACTTCTAGGTCCCGGGCCTCTGTAAGTTGTGCATGCACACTTTTAGTGTGGTTATAGCTAACACTTAGTGTAGCTTCCTATCTTCAGGTTGCTTCTATCTTAACGTGGCTTTACAAATAACTAAAAGAGTTTTTATATGATTCTCACAACCCATGTGATTCATTTAAAGTGCAATAAGTGGTGGAGGCATGAACTTCCTTCCACTAAACGCAAGTCAAAGATTCTGCTAAGTGTTAGTAGGATCCTCCAGGCATGTGCCAGTGAGGCTTGTACTGTGCTCCTCTCTTGTTATTATTTAATTAGAGGAGTGAAATTTTTATTTTGCTACAACTAATATATCAAATTACATTATAACAGTAAAATGATGCCTCGTTTACAGAATTAGTCCTAGTTTTCACCAGTGTGATTCTCAGTGAGGCACAGTGGACACGGGTCCATAGTGTCCATACGTCACGGTAGTGAAGGGACGGGGGGCTTGTGGCTTTATTTTTGTCTACCAGTAATTTGTTGTAGTCGTGTTTACAACTTACTGTGATGGTCACCTAAATTTTGAAGAAATTAGTTATCAGTCTGCATTTTTACTAATTGCTTGGGGTAAGCATATACACTTGATGTTCTTGTGAGTGCTAGGATTCATTGACCCGGGCCGGGATCCATACCGGCAAATCATCTAGAATATAATAGGATTCATTGTTTGGGTTTATTATAGTTTCAGATTTAAATTATGTATAGTGTTGCGTCCCCTTGTGTTGAACACTCTTGCCTCCTCCAGAGTGATGCTCATTAATTCCACCACATCAATCACAGTCCACAAACCAAATTTGAGAGACGCGACTGCATTGATTTTGTTCACGTGTTGAGGCTACTGAGAGGCCGAGGGAGGCAGCCTCGCACACTACCTGAGAAAGTACTGATTTTAAGTCGTGTTTTCAAGGCACCACCATGTTGCCAGACCTCTCACACGGATTTGTAACTTTTAATAATTGGCAATTTATTATACGTAAAATTGTATGTGAGGGGAAATAATATGTTGAGAAATTGATGGCGATTGATGCGTAAGAACGCTTAGTGCAATATGATGTTGATTTTTAAGGCTGTGTTTGAAAGGGAGGATTCTTATTCTTATAATCAAGGGGAAGCGCTAAACCCGTAGGATTATACAGCGCCCGTGTTAATTATGAGTTGTAATGCTGTTCTTGATGAGCAAGACGAATGTGCAATACTTAGGTATCTTTATTCCTAAGCCTGAAAAAGCCTACACGGCAGTCGAGTACAGAGGAGCAGTAGAAATGTAAAGACGATATACCTTACCTTTGAAGAGTTTCACTACTCTCGGAGCCCGGCCATGGCCCAGGCTCATCTGGTGCTTGCCTGGTCAACCAGGCTGTTGCTGCTGGAGGCCCGCTGCCTCAAATATACATCACAGTCTGGTTGATCTGGCACCTGGTGAAGATACTTGTCCAGTTTCCTCTTGAAGGCTTCTACACTGGTTCCAGCTGATGTAATCAGTGTGTGTGTTATCAACTTGTCGGTATTATATACCAATATGATATTCCCAGTGCTGTTCTGAGCTACTGCTCGGAGGATGAGCAGTAGCTGCACCAGTAGTAGTTAGCTGTGTCCCTCAGGCGGCACAGATAACTGCTACTTGTGCAGCAGACGTCATTCATACCTTTGCGTTAGTTTTAATGAGTAGTTAGACTAGTCTCGTGTTCAGCACTGTTGCTGCTGCCTCCGCTTCTGTCCACTGTCTCCCATCCCAGTACACTTTCACAATATTCACATCCATAATACATTGTCTACGTCGATCTGTACCTCGCTACAGCTCAAGAAATGTAGACTTTTGTTAAATAATAATTACATTTTCACAATTAACTCACAAATAGGAAATGGAAACAATAGGTTTAGGTCCGGTGAACCATCATAAAGTTGCATGACTGCGACGCCATGGTCGTAGACTCGCATGTGTTGCTGGTGGGTTTAATTCACCTGTCTAACATGCAAGGCTTCCGCTGCTCTTGTCTGCACACTTTTATTCATAGTGGACTATGGCATCATGCACCAGATATATATATATATATATATATATATATATATATATATATATATATATATATTATACACACAGAAAGATCGCAGTCAGCAGGACTCCATACTGCTGCTGGGGACGGTCAAGATTCCCAGGCAGCGCTCTTATCCACTCGGCCACGAATGCCACATAAGCTGGGCAGCCTGGTTCACAAGCCATGTTTCTTTCCCAGCCCGGACACGTCAGTGAGCCTCGAGCATGATTCAAGCTATTTCAATCTCCTCCTGAATGTTCTGACCTCTCAAGAGATTTTTATATCAGTGCACCACGCAGAAACAAGCGGGCATATTGAGGCTCACAGACGTGCCCGGGCTGGAAAAGAAATATGGCTTGTGTACCAGGCTGCCCAGCTTATGTGGCATTCATGGCTGAGTGGATAAGAGCCCTGCCTGGGAATCTTGTCCGTCCCCTGTAGCAGAATCGAGTCCTGCTGACTGCTATCTTTCTCTGTATATACCCGCTGTGTATATATATATATATATATATATATATATATATATATATATATATATATATATATATATATATATATATATATATATATATATATATATGTATGTATGTATGTAACACAACCACGAGGGGTGGGGAGAGTTAAATGATGGCTCTAGGCATTTCGTGTTGCATTCAACACACCAGGAGCTTGCAATGTTGCAGAAAGGAGGAGGTACAAGCAAACATGATCACACCAGTAAGGGCGCTTCCTGTGATCGTGTCAGCTTGGACCTCCACCTCTTTTTCTGCAACATTGCAAGCTCCTGATGTGTTGATTGCAACACGAAAGGCCTAGAGTCATCATTCAACTCACCCTCCTTGGTTGTTTTGTGTGTAGGCACACACACACACACACACACACCCTGCAACCACAACTAGGTGAGTACACACACACACACACACACACACACACACACACACACACACACACACAAAAGAGTTGCAGAGTAGTAGAAGAATGTAAACACTGAGAGGTCACATCCCTCTCAGATCCAACCATTCTCACTACACAACGTCTTAGCTTCTATGAGGGTACTCGGGAGTTTGTTCCACTCATCCACAACTCTATTACCAAACCAGTGCTTTCCTATATCCTTCCTGAATCTGATTTTATCCAACTTAGTCATTGCTGCGAGTCCTGTCAAGGCTAGATATTTTTAGCATGCTATTTACATCCACTTTAATTATTCCTGTTTTCCATTTATACACCTCAATCATATTCCCCCTAATTTTCTAGCTAGTGCAGATTCAGGGCCCTCAGTCTATCCTCATAGGGAAGATTTCTGATACATGGGATCAACTTTGTCATCCTCCTCTGTACGTTTTCCAGTGCATTTATATCCATTCTGTAATACGGTGACCAGAACTGTGCAGCATAATCTAAATGAGGCCAAACCAAAGATATATAGAGTTGAAGAATAACCTGAGGACTTCTATTATTTATACTTCTTGATATAAAGCCAAGGATTCTGTTAGCTTTATTGCAAAAAAACTTGTGCACTGTTGTGCACTGCTAACCAGAACTCCTAAATCCTTTTCACAATCAGTAGTATTAAGATCTACATTATTTAGTTTATATGTGGTATGGTTATTGTCCTGTCCAACATTTAGAACTTTGCATTTGTCTACATTAAACTGCATCTGCCACTTCTCCGACCACTGCATCAGTCTATTCAATTCATCCTGGAGTGCTCTAATGTCCTCATTGGAATGAATTGCACGGACTGTTTGGTGTCATCAGCAAATTTGCTTATGTTGCTATTTATTCTCTCATTTATGTCGTTTATGTAAATTGTGAACAACAAGGGGCCCAACACTGACCCCTGTGGAACACTGCTTGTGACGTGCCCTCATTCTGATTTCTCCCCATTTATGCAAACTCTCTGCTGCCTATTTGTCAACCATGCCTCTACCCAGGAAAAAAATTCTCCTGTTCCGTGTGCCTTAAGTTTCCTCAATAGCCTCTGATGTGGAACTCTATTGAAAGCCTTACTGAAGTCCATATACACAATATCATATTCAATACCATGATCTACCTCCTCAAATACCTTAGTGAAGAAAGTTAGTAAATTTGTAAAACAGGAACGCACCTTTGTAAAACCGTGCTGAGATTCATTAATCAATTTATGCCTTTCAAGATGGCTACGAATTGCCTCGGCAATTATTGATTCCATAAATTTTCCCACTATGGAGGTTAGGCTTATTGGTCTATAGTTCGAAGCTAAGGACCTGTCGCCTGCCTTGTAAATAGGTATTACATTTGCCATTTTCCACTTATCAGGCACTATGCAAGTTTGTAGTGATATATTGAAAAGATTAGCTAAAGGTATGCTAAGTTCCCCTTTACATTCCTTTAAAACCCTTGCAAACAGTTCATCAGGGCCTGGGGATTTGTTAGGTTTTAATTTCTCTCTTGTCTGAGGACCATATCACTAGTTACCCCAATCGTGTATAGTTTATTATCGTCCTGTTCTATATAATTTATTATTTCTGGAATTTTGCTAGTATCTTCCTGAGTAAAAACTGAGAGGAAGTAAGTGTTGAAAAGTTCACACATTTCCTTATCACAGTCAGTGATCTGACCTGAGTTACTCTTAAGTGGGCTTATCTTGTCCCGAATCTTACTTCTGTATACCTGAAAGAACCCTTTTGGGGTTAGTCTTCGAATCCCTTGCGACTTTAGCCTCATAATCCCTTTTTGCTTTTCTTATTCCTTTTTTTTATTTCTCTCTTTAATTTAATATATTGATTTCTTAACTCCCCATCCCCTCATTTGATATGCCTATATATGCCTTTCTTTTGACCAATGAGATGTTTTAATCTATTGTTTATTCATTTGGAATAATTTTTGTTAGATCTAATTTCCCTACTTGGAACAAAAGTTGTCTGGGCAGCTAGAACTATGCTCTGAAAAACGTCATATTGGCAACCAACACCACCTACCTGACCCATAGTCAGGTCATCCCAATTTAGCCCACCCAGGTAATTTCTCAGTCCCATGAAGTCGGCCAAGCAGAAGTCTGGGACAGAGACTTGATTGCAGTTATCTGGGTAATTCCATGATATATTGAAACTAAGTGATTTGTGATTGCTTTCCCCAAGCTCTTCATTAACCTCAAGATTATTAATTAGTGATTCTTTGTTGGCAAGAACCAAGTCAAGCAGGTTGTTTCCTCTATTTGGTTCTGTCACAAACTGTTTTAAAAAGTAATCCAGAACCGTATAAAGTCACTAGACTCAAGATTTCCTGTCACATTGTTCCAATCAATTTGTCTAAAGTTAATATCTCCTACTAACACAACATTTTCATATCTAGACGCCTTATGAATTTCGTCCCATAGCAGCTTATTCCACTCCCTATCAAGGTTTGGGGGCCTATAAATCACACCCGATGTTTCTAATACAACAATTTAAATTATCTCGGACAAGCATCGCCACTCCACCACCCTTCCTGTTGACTCTATCAGTGTGGAATAGTTTATAACCCTGTATGTTGCATTCAGAAGGCATTTCTCTATCTTTCAAGTTGAACCAGGTCTCCGTTATAGCAATAATATCTATATAACCTGCACTTGCAAGTAATCTTAGCTCATCTATCTTATTTCTTAGACTCCTACTATTTGTATAGTAAACGTTAAGGGAGCTAGTTACTCGTTGCTCTCTACTATCTCTCTTTGTTAGTTGAACAGTTGATTTGCCTTTACTAGCAACTTTATTTTTAATATTGTCTTTCAAACATATCCCTGGGGTATCCTGGTAATATCTGCTGTTTTCAACCCTAGTACTGCAGCCTGATTGTTTCCCACAAACACCCATACCTCAATAATCTATCAGTTTAAAGTCCTAGACAAGTCATCAATGACCCCCCCCCAATCGAATTGGCTAAGGCAACCACTCCAACCCCAGAGAGATGAACCCCATCCCTTGCATATCACTTTTGCCATGGAATTTGTTCCAGTTATCAATGAATGAATGGGATTGCAAGTTCCTTGCAGTACCTGTCTAGCCAGCAATTATACCAATTTCCCTAGACATTCATTCATTGCCCACTCCTAGGCAAGATGCTACATATGATTGGGATCCCTCCCGTAGACCTGACTACATCTATGGCTGACCTGTACTTATCCAGCAGGTCCTGTCTCCTGCCCTTCAAGATGTCATTTCCACCAGCACTAAGACAGATAATGGGTTTGTTCCCATTACCTGACATAATATTATCCAACCTGCTGACTGTCACCAACAACAGCTCCTGGGAGGCACACCCTCTGTCTGACCTTCCTATCTCTGTTACAAAAAGCCCAGTCCATATATCTTACCTGAGAGTCTCCCACAATCATAATATTCTTACCTTGATTAGCAGGGGAGTCAGTGGTACCTTTAACCTCACTAACCACTGAAGTACACTCGTCCTGGAGAACAGAGAATCGATTTCCTACCTTCACATCTTCTCTATTAACCTTCCTTATCTTCCTTCTTCCTGAATTGTGAACCACTTGCCACTTAAAGCGGCTGCCACTTTCACTGTTGGTAACCATTTCCTCCTTACCAGCACCAACCATCTCACACTCACTCCCAAACCCATCTAGGCGAAGTTTCAGCCTCCTATTTTCCTCCTGAAGAAGTAGAACCTCCTTCTTCAACACTTTAACCTGAGATTCTAAAATACTACAGTAAGCCATGGTGCTCGGTACCATCCCACGCTAATTCACAGACAACTAAGGACAGAATGGCCTCACGTGACCACTGACTGCAGGGTACTGCAGTCAGTGTGTGGTAAGGTTAAGCCTAGGATCTTTTCTAGATCTTTTGTAGAGGTGTGAGCTTCGCTCACACCTCTACAACACAATTGTCCTTAAAGATTTAAGTTATATCATGAATTAAGGAAAGATCCTGGACTTCACCTTACGAAACAGACAAAGCAAATGCGATAATAATTATGGACAAGGTAGATTATTGTGGAAAAATCAACATGTTATTAGAAGACTGGGGAAGTCACGTGCCTCTTAACACTACCTCCTCAGATCTCTTCTCTCCCACACCCACCCTCCCATAACCACACATTTCTGGTGCTGGTATAAACCTTGGTAATAAATACCCGACTGGAAGCCTCGCTAATCACTGTCACCATAGAGCATAACACTGGAAGCTACAAAATTTCAAAAACATTAGCATACATGATACTCAAGCAGGTAAAGCACCACCTCTCCTGCAACACGGGAGTCGCATGATCACATTGTCTACCCGTCCTCTTCCCAATGTGACATTCTTCAGGTCACCAGCGTCACTCACACTTCACTCTCCGCCTATATATGCTCTCTTTTTAACCTCTGTGTTAGAAGTGATAAAAGTCCCAGGACCAAAACGTTTTTTAAAATGTCCTAGTGTTTACTTAGAACACCATACTGGTGAGTCAGGCACTGCTTGGTTAACTTTACAGTGCTGGAAAGTATGTACAGAAGGATGGCAAAGTTGATCATGTGTATCAGAAACCTTTTCTACACTGAATCTGCACTCTGGAAAGGTGTAGAATTACGGGGGATATGGTTGAATTGTATAAATGGAAGACAGACATAAATAAAGGAAATATAAATAACATCCTAAAAACATCTAACCAAAACAGGACTCGCAGCAGTGGTTTCGATTTGGAAAAAAAAATAATTTAGAAAAGATACAGGAAAACATTGGTTTGGCAAATATAGTGGATGAGCGTAACAAAATCCCGAGTAACGTCACTGAAGCAAAATCCTTGTGTAGCTTTAAAAATATGTTATGTTATAAGAACATAAGAAAGAAGGAACACTGCAGCAGGCCTACTGGCCCATGCGAGGCAGGTCCAAGTCTCCCACCGACTTAAGCCAATGCCCCAACCCAGCCAGGTCAGGTTACATTCACTTAAGGAAGGAGCACGGCATCTGACCTAGTAGCACAAGCTAGTCAGGTCCAAATCACACCCACCCGCACCCACTCATATATTTATCTAGCCTATTTTTAAAACTACACAACGTTTTAGCCTCTATAACTGTAATCGGGAGTTTGTTCCACTCATCGACAACTCTATTACCAAACCAATGCTTTCCTATATCCTTCCTGAATCTGAATTTATCAAACTTAAAGCCATTGCTGCGAGTCCTGTCAATACTAGATATTTTCAGCACGCTATTTACATCCCCTTTATTTATTCCTGTTTTCCATTTATACACCTCAATCGTATCCCCCTAATTCTACGCCTTTCTAGAGAGTGCAGATTCAGGGCCCTCAGTCTATCCTCATAGGGAAGATTTCTGATACATGGGATCAACTTTGTCATCCTCCTCTGTACGTTTTCCAGAGCATTTATATCCATTCTGTAATACGGTGACCAAAACTGTGCAGCATAATCTAAATGAGGCCAAACCAAAGATATATAGAGTTGAAGAACAACCTGAGGACTCCTATTATTATGCTTCTTGATATGAAGCCAAGGATTCTGTTCGCTTTATTGCGAACACTTATGCACTGCTGTCTTGGTTTCAGATTACTGCTAACCAGAACTCCTAAATCCTTTTCGCAATCAGTAGTATTAAGATCTACATTATTTAGTGTATATGTGGCATGGTTATTGTCCTGTCCAATATTTAGAACTTTGCATTTATCTATATTAAACTGCATCTGCCACTTCTCCGACCACTGCATCAGTCTATTCAAATCATCCTGGAGTGCTCTAATGTCCTCATTTGAATGAATTGGACGGCCTATTTTGGTGTCATCGGCAAATTTGCCTAATTTGCTTATGTCGCTATTTATTCCCTCATCTATGTCGTTTATGTAGATTGTGAACAACAAGGGGCCCAATACTGACCCCTGTGATTTTTTAAACGGTCCATGATTTTCGCTTAGTAGATTACAATGGGCTTAGAGAACACTTATCTGTGGACTGGGGTAACAAAGAGAGCTATCAATATGACCTCTTTAAGGGGGGCTCCTTGTTGCAGTACAGAGGCTATCGGTCTGAGGAATTGGACCTCTTGGTCTTCTTCCTCAGACCGAACCTAATTACTCCCCAATCCCCCTCCCCTTTCCCATCATCCCTTTTCCCTTTCCTCCTCCTCCTCATCCCTCCCTTATTCCCTTCCCATTTTTACCCTGTGAGATTCTTTCCGCAGGCATTCTGGTTCCTAGGTAGGGGGAAGGGTATCGTAGTCCATCCCATTCCGTTGAGGTCCTTGGCGGTGGTGTAGTTTGCCGTGGAATCTGGATCGCCTGGGGATGTCCCAATCCCTCTCCGGTGGAGGCCGTGTGAGTGAGGCTGGATGGGCATAGCGTCCCACTGACCTCAGCAGGCCTAGAGAGGGCAGCACCGTAGTGCTGTGAGATATGAAACTAACAGACATCACAGGCTATCTACATAAATTACATTCACTTGTAAGACGAAGAATGAGGGGATACATGATCGAAGTGTATAAGTGGAAGATGGGTATTAAGAAAGGGGATATAAATAAGGTCTTGAGGATATCCCTCCAAGAGAGAACCCACAATAATGGATTCAAATTAGATAAGTTTAGATTTAGAAAAGATATAGGGAAGTAATGGATTGGTAATAGGGTAGTTGAAGCTAAAACCTTGGGTAGTTTCAAATTTATTCTGTTAGTGGGTTGGATTTGTGAAGGACCTGCCGAGTATGGGCCAACAGGCCTACTGTAGTGTTCCTCCTTTCTTATGTTCTTAATAGGTATGATAAAGCTCATGGAGCAGGGAGAGAGTGAATTAGTATCGACCAGTGAAGAGGCGGGGCCAGGAGCTATGAATCGACCCCTGCAACCACATATAGGTGAGTACATACAGGTGAGTACACACACGCATGCACGCGCACGCAGAGTTGTCAGGAAGTGGAATAGTCTGGGAAGTGATGTAGTGGAGGCAGTATCCATACATAGCTTTAAGAAGAGGTATGATAAAGCTCATGGAGCAGGGAGAGTGACCTAGTAGCGATCAGTGAAGAGGCGGGGCCAGGAGCTATAACTCGATCCCTGCAACCACAATTAGGTGAGCGCGCGCACACTCCCTCCGCCTACCTACCTACCCTTAACCAAAGCGTAAACCAATGGAATTCCAATCAATGCTCTTACGTACGTGGCCAGTAAGAGGATCACCATGTCTGGTTTATTAGGTTTAAAACCTGTCGACTACAAGAGGTCTATTAAATGTGTATATCACTTGCACACCACCAGTCAAGGGAACCCTGATCCCTAAAATAGGGATTAAAGTTAACTCCATATACACTAAGAGTTGCACACATGTCGTAGTAACACGATTGTAAACATCTCAAGGAATGTGTTCGAATTCTTCCCGTTCTGTGAAATAAACAACTGGTGGGAGCAGCAAGTGCGACACACACCGTCCTAGCCCTTTAAAATGTATCAGTACGTCTGTGTATGTTTAATGCATGTAGGGGATGAGATAAGCTCAAAACCATCTGCCTGAAGGCTGGCTGCTTTGGACCAGAATGTCTAGCGTTAGCTGGGCGCCTAAGTATTGGACCAGTGTGGTACGGTGAGTAGAGGACTGCGTTCCTTGTTCCAAGGTTCGTAGGTTCGAGTCTCCTTCGACCCGAGATATAGTGTTTATGAATATTTCGCTTGTTCTGCGAATTCTGAACATCCGTATATATACTATATAACTGAAGTGGATCGTAAACAAAACAGATTTCGCTTACTTTATTAATCCATATATTGAAGTAAGGATAATGTGTATACCAGTGGAATATAATACCGACACGATAATGAATAACACACATGTGCAACATCTGAGTATCATTATTCTGTAGACGTTTCGCCAACCAGTGGCTTTGTCAGTGCAATAGAGAAGACTGAAGAGGTTAAAGATGTTCGGTACGGCAGTCTTGATGAATCTGAAGCAGAGGCAGCAAGACCTGGGCTTATATACTGGAGTCACACGAGATGAAGGCAATGTCATTGGTAGGTGGGATTCCGCAGTGGAAGTGGGTCATGCCCAAAATTCCCCGGCTTGTTCGTGGCTTTCTTTGTACTTAACAACACTTTATAAAATGTAAATCAAACATTATAACCGTGCCAAAAAATAAAATTTGTATTTGAGGTGGGCCAGCTGTAGTAGGTAGTTGTGGAAATGTCCTCTGTACCAAGACGTCCTCTGTACCAAGACGTCCTCTGTACCAAGACGTCCTCTGTACCAAGACGTCCTCTGTACCAAGACGTCCTCTGTACCAAGACGTCCTCTGTACCAAGACGTCCTCTGTACCAAGACGTCCTCTGTACCAAGATGTCTTCTGTACCAAGGTACTTCTGTACCAGATGCTCGTACCAGATGTCTTCTGTACCAAGATGTCTTCTGTACCAAGATGTCTTCTGTACCAAGATGTCTTCTGTACCAAGATGTCTTCTGTACCAAGATGTCTTCTGTACCAAGATGTCTTCTGTACCAAGATGTCTTCTGTACCAAGATGTCTTCTGTACCAAGATGTCTTCTGTACCAAGATGTCTTCTGTACCAAGATGTCTTCTGTACCAAGATGTCTTCTGTACCAAGATGTCTTCTGTACCAAGTGTCTTCTGTACCAAGATGTCTTCTGTACCAAGATGTCTTCTGTACCAAGATGTCTTCTGTACAAGATGTCTTCTGTACCAAGATGTCTTCTGTACCAAGATGTCTTCTGTCCAAGATGTCTTCTGACCAAATGTCTTCTGTACCAAGATGTCTTCTGTACCAAGATGTCTTCTGTACCAAGATGTCTTCTGTACCAAGATGTCTTCTGTACCAAGATGTCTTCTGTACCAAGATGTCTTCGTACCAAGATTCTCTGTACCAAGATGTCTTCTGTACCAAGATGTCTTCACAAGATGTTTCTGTACCAAGATGTCTTCTGTACCAAGATGTCTTCTGTACCAAGATGTCTTCTGTACCAAGATGTCTTCTGTACCAAGATGTCTTCTGTACCAAGATGTCTTCTGTACCAAGATGTCTTCTGTACCAAGATGTCTTCTGTACCAAGATGTCTTCTGTACCAAGATGTCTTCTGTACCAAGATGTCTTCTGTACCAAGATGTCTTCTGTACCAAGATGTCTTCTGTACCAAGATGTCTTCTGTACCAAGATGTCTTCTGTACCAAGATGTCTTCTGTCAAGATGTCTTCTGTCCAAGATGTCTTCTGTACCAAGATGTCTTCTGTACCAAGATGTCTTCTGTACCAAGATGTCTTCTGTACCAAGATGTCTTCTGTACCAAGATGTCTTCTGTACCAAATGTCTTCTGTACCAAGATGTCTTCTGTACCAAGATGTCTTCTGTACCAAGATGTCTTCTGTCCAAGATGTCTTCTGTACCAAGATGTCTTCTGTACCAAGATGTCTTCTGTACCAAGATGTCTTCTGTACCAAGATGTCTTCTGTACCAAGATGTCTTCTGTACCAAGATGTCTTCTGTACCAAGATGTCTTCTGTACCAAGATGTCTTCTGTCAAGATTCTTCTGTACCAGATGTCTTCTGTACCAAGATGTCTTCTGTACCAAGATGTCTTCTGTACCAAGATGTCTTCTGTACCAAGATGTCTTCTGTACCAAGATGTCTTCTGTACCAAGATGTCTTCTGTACCAAGATGTCTTCTGTACCAAGATGTCTTCTGTACCAAGATGTCTTCTGTACCAAGATGTCTTCTGTACCAAGATGTCTTCTGTACCAAGATGTCTTCTGTACCAAGATGTCTTCTGTACCAAGATGTCTTCTGTACCAAGATGTCTTCTGTACCAAGATGTCTTCTGTACCAAGATGTCTTCTGTACCAAGATGTCTTCTGTACCAAGATGTCTTCTGTACCAAGATGTCTTCTGTACCAAGATGTCTTCTGTACCAAGATGTCTTCTGTACCAAGATGTCCCCTGTACCAATATGTCCTCTGTACCAATATGTCCTCTGTACCAATATGTCCTCTGTACCAAGATGTCCTCTGTACCAAGATGTCTTCTGTACCAAGATGTCTTCTGTACCAAGATGTCCATGTTGTTGTTGTGTCTGACAAGGTGTATATCACTAGTATATAATATCCAATATCCAGTGATGGTAGCTTTACCACTAGTAGTTCTTATACCATGGTAGCTTTACCTCCAGTGGTTCTTATACCATGGTAGCTTTACCTCCAGTGGTTCTTATACCATGGTAGCTTTACCTCCAGTGGTTCTTATACTATGGTAGTTTTACCTCCAGTGGTTCTTATAAAGGTAGCTTTACCTCCAGTGGTTCTTATACCATGGTAGTTTTACCTCAGTGGTTCTTATACCATGGTAGCTTTACCTCAGTGGTTCTTATACCATGGTAGCTTTACCTCCAGTGGTTCTTATACCATGGTAGCTTTACCTCCAGTGGTTCTTATACCATGGTAGCTTTACCTCCAGTGGTTCTTATACCATGGTAGCTACCTCCAGTGGTTCTTATACCATGGTAGCTTTACCTCCAGTGGTTCTTATACCATGGTAGCTTTACCTCCAGTGGTTCTTATACCATGGTAGCTTTACCTCCAGTGGTTCTTATACCATGGTAGCTTTACCTCCAGTGGTTCTTATACCATGGTAGCTTTGCCTCCAGTGGTTCTTATACCATGGTAGCTTTACCTCCAGTGGTTCTTATACATGGTAGCTTTACCTCCAGTGGTTCTTATACCATGGTAGCTTTACCTCCAGTGGTTCTTATACCATGGTAGCTTTACCTCCAGTGGTTCTTATACCATGGTAGCTTTACCTCCAGTGGTTCTTATACCATGTAGCTTTACCTCCAGTGGTTCTTATACCATGGTAGCTTTACCTCAGTGGTTCTTATACCATGGTAGCTTTACCTCCAGTGGTTCTTATACCATGGTAGCTTTACCTCCAGTGGTTCTTATACCATGGTAGCTTTACCTCCAGTGGTTCTTATACCATGGTAGCTTTACCTCCAGTGGTTCTCACACTGGTAGTAACTATACCTCCCGTGGTTCTCACAATGGTAGTAACTTTACCTCCCGTGGTTCACACAATGGTAGTAACTTTACCTCCAGTGGTTCACACAATGGTAGTAACTTTACCTCCAGTGGTTCTCACAGTCATACGTCTCTTAGAGTGTATACCACGTAGTTTTCATTGTGTGGGAACAATAGACTGGTTACTACGAACTGGATGCTACCAGCTTGTACACTACCAGCTTGTACACTGCCAGCTTGTACACTGCCAGCTTGTACACTACCAGCTTGTACACTACCAGCTTGTACACTACATACCTTATTGTTGTCACTCCGTGGTTCTACAGGGTAGTAATACTTGCTGGCAGCTCCAGTACTGTTTCATTATTCAGTGTGGTAGACACACTGTGTTGCACTACATCCTGTGTGAGGTATTCACATAGTGTGTGTGTTCCAGGGGTATACTGTGTGTTATATGCACTCAGCCAGGGGTATACTGTGTGTTATATGCACTCAGCCATGGTATACCTACCATGGTAGGTAAAGCTACCATGGTATAAGAACCACTGGAGGTAAAGCTACCATGGTATAAGAACCACTGGAGGTAAAGCTACCATGGTATAAGAACTACTAGTGGTAAAGCTACCATCACTGGATATTGGATATTATATACTAGTGATATACACCTTGTGTGTTATATGCACTCAGCCAGGGGTATACTGTGTGTTATATGCACTCAGCCAGGGGTATATTGTAGAATGAGACACTTGTGCAACATTTGGGAAGCTTTACTGACGAAACGTTTTTCCAGCTAGTGGTTTCTTCAGTCCAGTACAGATAAAAACGGTGGAAGACGAGGAGAAGAGTGAGGTAATCAGTCCCTCAGCCTGGAGTTGATGTGTTCACTCCAACAATGTTAAGAAAAGCCCAGCATATGCTTGGAGAAGTGGCTTATATACCTGCAGCAAGGCGAGTAGAAGCAAGAGGAGGCGGAGTCACCATTGGATAAATCCACTGGTGTCAACAGGTCATGCTTGTAGGTTAGGCAAGTGTAGAAGAATTCGCTGTATCAAGATCCCAAGATGTTGCAGTGTCTGACAGGTGTGACCTACTTACACTAGTGGTCTTGTCCAGTGGTGACTGCTTCCACTAACCTGAGTACAGTACAAGTCACTTCTCCGACCATATGCTGTACTTTTCTCAAGATTGATGGACTGGACACATCGACGCTAACCCGAGGGACTGATTTACCTTATTATCCTCCTAATCTTCCACCATTATTATCTCTATTGGACCGAAGAAGCCACTGACTGGTGACACGTTTCCTTAGTAAAGCTTGCCAAGTGTGGCACAAGTGTGGCACAAGTGTGGCACAAGTGTGGCACAAGTGTGTCAGTCTTCAACTTGTGGGTTTTTGTAAACCATTCATATCACAGGTCAATATTCATAGCTCTGAGACTCTTAATTATGAACTAGTTTTTCACTGTATATTCAGAGATATAAACACCTCTCAGTGTATATGCCCTCAGATAAAATATACTATACACACACACACACACACACACATTATATATATATTATGTGTGTGTGTATCGCGCCGAATAGGTAAAATTAGTCAATTAGCAAGACCTCGTTTAAAATTATTCCTTTCTAAAATTTTCTCTTATACATTTAAAGATATATTTTTTTCATCTATGTTAATGTTAAAAATAATAATTTTGTACCAAAAGGACCTTAGAAAACTTACCTAACCTTATTATAACAAGTGCAATTTAATTTAGCCTAATCCAACTAAAAATATTTTAGATAAGTTTACAGTAATTTAATAATAAAACACAATGAAATATATTTTTTTCGTTAGGTTCAGAACGATTTTTGCGAAATTATTGCATACACAAATTTTCGCTTGCCTTATTCGGCAAGAAGAGCATTGCTTTTTAAGCCAAACTCGCAAGTTTTACCTATTCGGCACGACATATATATTATATATATATATATATATATATATATATATATATATATATATATATATATTTATTTATTAATGTAATATATACATAACACACACACACGCACTTACAATTCCAGTTGTAGACCTTGTAAAATATTATAGAAGGAATGTTTTCACTAATGTAACTTTTCTATATTGAATTCTCTTTTAGACAAAAATCAGCAACGCTAATTTTCATAGTTTATGAAAGGCGGTATTTATGTGAGAGCAGGGTCGCCACGGGCACAATAAGAGAGCACCGTGTCAGCATCCCTGGTGCTAGACTCTTCAACCTAGTACCAACACACACAAAACATTGCCGGGACACAGGTGGAATTCTTTGGCTGAGAGGAAACGGGACAAGATTATGTGGGAAGTGTCGGATCACCCGCTCTGTGCCTCTTGCCAGCCACGAGTGACGGCGGCGGCAACAGAAGCAGCAACAATAATAGCAACCACAGTAACCACCACAACAGTAACAACCACCACCTCAACAGTAACAACCACCACCACAACAGTAACAACCACCACCACAACAGTAACAACCACCACCACAACAGTAACAACCACCACCACAACAGTAAAAACCACCACCACAACAGTAAGAACCACCACCACAACAGTAACCACCACCACCACAACAGTAACCACCACCACCTCAACAGTAACAACCACCACCTCAACAGTAACAACCACCACCACAACAGTAACAACCACCACCTCAACAGTAACAACCACCACCACAACAGTAACAACCACCACCACAACAGTAACAACCACCACCTCAACAGTAACAACCACCACCACAACAGTAACAACCACCACCACAACAGTAACAACCACCACCTCAACAGTAACAACCACCACCTCAACTAAAGCACTTGGAATTTCACTATTTTTCCACAGTGATTGTTTTGCATAGTAACATATGTGCAAATTAACCAGGATAACCTCCTAAAAAAATCAGTGACTTATTTCCGCTGGGGTCCTTGTGATATTGTGATATATTTTTGCTAAAGACTTGAGCCTTGTTTCTGAGGTTCTTGATGCCAAGATGTTGATTATTATTTTTATTATATATTCATAGGGAGCTCTAACCCCGTAGGAGTCGTACAACACCAAGGGGATGGAATGGAAGGCATTCAGATTTGATGCAAGGAAGGCGCGGGCAGGTTCAGTCGACATGTTGATGCCAGGGTCGTGTACGCTGGGGTAAACAAGTTTTAGATACAGGTACACAAATATAGTTACACAAGTTATCATACATAGTAACATAACAGACATTAAGTGACACAAGTTATCATACATAGTAACATAACAGACATTAAGTGTCCCGTAGCTTGATCGCTAGTGCACTCAGCTCACACACTGAGGTCCAGCGATCGATTCCCCGGTACGGCTGAAAAACATTAGGACGTATTTCTTTAAGTCACCTGCTGTCCATGTTCACCCATCAGTAAAATAGGTACCTGGGTGTTAGTCGACTGGTGTGGGTCGCATCCTGGGACAAATTTGACCTAATTTACCCGAAATGCTCAGCATAACAAGGGACTTTCTATATAGTAGTAAGTTATTGATGTCAGCTACGACTGTATACCTTGTACATGTACTTGTATATTATTATTATTATTATTATTATTATTATTATTATTATTATTATTATTATTATTATTATTATTATTATTATTATTATTATTATTATCTCTCAGTTCACAGCAGGATTCGAACCTGCACACCTGTATCAAAGTACTGTGTACTTTGATACAGAGTATGCAGAGTTCGAATCCTTCTGTGAACTGAGATAATGTTTGTTAAAAGTTCACCCGTTTGCGAATTGTTAAGCAAACTAACGTGTGTAAATTACCCAGGATAACCTAAGACGGTCAACAAATATTTAATCACTATTGCAGTTGTTAGTGTTCGTACAGGTGTGGGGCTGCTAGGAGTGACAGCCAGGTGTGGGCCAGCTAGGAGTGACAGCCAGGTGTGGGGCTGCTAGGAGTGACAGCCAGGTGTGGGGCTGCTAGGAGTGACAGCCAGGTGTGGGCCAGCTAGGAGTGACAGCCAGGTGTGGGCCAGCTAGGAGTGACAGCCAGGTGTGGGCCAGCTAGGAGTGACAGCCAGGTGTGGGCCAGCTAGGAGTGACAGCCAGGTGGGCCAGCTAGGAGTGACAGCCAGGTGTGGGCCAGCTAGGAGTGACAGCCAGGTGTGGGCCAGCTAGGAGTGACAGCCAGGTGTGGGCCAGCTAGGAGTGACAGCCAGGTGTGGGCCAGCTAGGAGTGACAGCCAGGTGTGGGCCAGCTAGGAGTGACAGCCAGGTGTGGGCCAGCTAGGAGTGACAGCCAGGTGTGGGCCAGCTAGGAGTGACAGCCAGGTGTGGGCCAGCTAGGAGTGACAGCCAGGTGTGGGCCAGCTAGGAGTGACAGCCAGGTGTGGGCCATCTAGGAAGTGACAGCCAGGTGTGGGCCAGCTAGGAGCTGACAGTCAGTGTGGGCCAGCTAGGAGTGACAGCCAGGTGTGGGCCAGCTAGGAGTGACAGCCAGGTGTGGGCCAGCTAGGAGTGACAGCCAGGTGTGGGCCAGCTAGGAGTGACAGTCAGGTGTGGGCCAGCTAGGAGTGACAGCCAGGTGTGGGCCACCTAGGAGTGAATCTCAGCCAGGTGTGGGCCACCTAGGAGTGAGTCTCAGCCAGGTGTGGGGTACCTAGGAGTGAGTCTCAGCCAGGTGTGGGGTACCTAGGAGTGAGTCTCAGCCAGGTGTGGGTCACCTGGGGTGAGTCTCAGCCAGGTGTGGGTACCTAGGAGTGAGTCTCAGCCAGTTGTGGGCCAGCTAGGAGTGGCAGTGTGGGCCAGCTAGGAGTGAGTCTCAGCCAGGTGTGGGGCAGCTAGGAGTGAGTCTCATCCAGGTGTTGGGTAGCTAGGAGCGAGTCTCAGCCAGGTGTGGGTAGCTAGGAGCGAGTCTCAGCCAGGTGTAGGGTACCTAGGAGTGAATCTCAGCCAGGTGTGGGCCAGCTAGGAGTGACAGTCAGGTGTGGGCCAGCTAGGAGTGACAGCCAGGTGTGGGCCAGCTAGGAGTGACAGCCAGGTGTGGGCCAGCTAGGAGTGACAGCCAGGTGTGGGCCAGCTAGGGTGACAGTCAGGTGTGGGCCAGCTAGGAGTGACAGCCAGGTGTGGGCCACCTAGGAGTGAGTCTCAGCCAGGTGTGGGCCACCTAGGAGTGAGTCTCAGCCAGGTGTGGGGTACCTAGGAGTGAGTCTCAGCCAGGTGTGGGGTACCTAGGAGTGAGTCTCAGCCAGGTGTGGGGTACCTGGGAGTGAGTCTCAGCCAGGTGTGGGGTACCTAGGAGTGAGTCTCAGCCAGTTGTGGGCCAGCTAGGAGTGACAGCCAGGTGTGGGCCAGCTAGGAGTGAGTCTCAGCCAGGTGTGGGGCAGCTAGGAGTGAGTCTCATCCAGGTGTTGGGTAGCTAGGAGCGAGTCTCAGCCAGGTGTGGGGTAGCTAGGAGCGAGTCTCAGCCAGGTGTAGGGTACCTAGGAGTGAATCTCAGCCAGGTGTGGGCCAGCTAGGAGTGAGTCTCAGCCAGGTGTGGGGCAGCTAGGAGTGAGTCTCAGCCAGGTGTTGGTCAGCTAGGAGTAAGTCTCAGCCAGGTGTGGGGCAGCTAGGAGTGAGTCTCAGCCAGGTGTTGGTCAGCTAGGAGTAAGTCTCAGCCAGGTGTGGGGCAGCTAGGAGACTGTGTGAACCAGGTGTGGGGCAGCGAGGAGTGAGTCTCATCCAGGTGTTGGGCAGCTAGGAGTGAGTCTCATCCAGGTGTTGGTCAGCTAGGAGTAAGTCTCAGCCAGGTGTGGGGCATCTAGGAGTGAGTCTCAGCCAGGTTTGGGGCAGCGAGGAGTGAGTCTGAGCCAGGTGTGGGGCTTCTAGGAGTCTCAGCTAGGAGTGAGTCTGAGCCAGGTTTGGGGCAGCGAGGAGACAGTGTGAGCCAGGTGTGGGGCAGCGAGGAGTGAGTCTGAGCCAGGTGTGGGGGAGAGGGTCTACTCGCTGCCACTTGTCATAATGCCTCCAGCTGTTAGTTTTACTGTTGAACTTTCGCCTGGTTCCGTCTTCTTTCCGGAATGTCATTTGTTGCCTGTTATACTGCAGGTAGAGCGCATAACAAGTGATATACAGGTTGACCACAGGGTCTTCCATCTCTTGTAGCAGGTGGTGCTCACTATGTTATGTTGCTGCCGCAAATAAACTGTGGTTTGTTTACGAAAGTATTGGCCAGTGGGGGTTCGATACGGCGTTTAGTCTGTCAGTAGCCCTATAAACATACCAACAGGTTGTTGACTAGTTTTATTTTCATTTGTCACTGTCAGTACATGGGCTACAATGTTTGGGGGCGTGAAGCAGCTTAGTATATAATGTACAGATCGATCCCACTTTTTAGTTTCTCCTGATAGATCTATATGAAGATCCCAGTTTGCCAAAAATGAAGTGTTATTGTTTATGCCTGGAGCTTTTACTGGTGTTTAGTATCTGTGGCTGATGTGACGGCTGCTGTGGCTCTGAATTGACAGTCACTAGACCTGTGTCCTGTCTAAGATAGATCCCAGACGTGGCTTCCGTCTTATAAATTTGCCTTCTCCGTGAGCTTGCACTAAAAGAACTCGTGCATCGGAATTGTTGCAATTTCCATGTATATTTGGATGTCCATGGGCTGAACTCCACTGCTTTCTTGTTTGTGCAAGACAAAACACTTCCTTGGTTAGATTATTCATCAGGAAAATCACCTGATATAAGTTATTGCCTATGTTAGGATATTGGAAGATGGAGGTAGTAAGAAGGGCGCAGTAACTAGAATATTTATAAGGAAACATTTCATTAGCCATTTGTTTTGTCATATTAATGAAGCCACTGCTTGGTGAAACGTCTCCATAATAAATGTCCTAGATATAGCATATGTCTTGTATACTAGTGTTAATTACTTTATGGTAGCCTAAGGTGAGGGTAGCCATTGGCTCTGTGGACCAGGGCTGACTTACCAGTGCTGGGCTAGGTGGTCAGGTGACCTGACTTACTCATCAGCATTTATGAATTCCTACGTACAAAATTCCTATTTTATAAATGGAAAAGGGCCCGTACTATTCTGCTAAGACAACACAATAAGTGTCAGGGGCCCAAAATTGTAAGTTTGCATCCCAACCCGTAACAGACTGGTTGATCAGCCCTCCAAAGGGATGTACACAGTGTAGCACTGTGCACAGTGTAGCACTGTACACAGAGTAACACTGTGCACAGTGCAGCATGTCACAGTGTAGCATGTACACATTGCATCCACACATGTAGCACTGTTCACAGTTTATCACTTTTCCCACAGTGTAGACACTGTACACAGTGTAGCACTGTACACAGTGCATCCACACAATGCAGCACTGTACATGCAGACTGACACAGTGTAGCCTGTCACAGTGTAGCACTGCACAGTGTAGCACTGAACACAGTGTAGCACTGTGCACAGTGTAGCAATGTACGCAGTGTAGCACTGTACACAGTGTATCCACACAGTGTTGCACTGTACACAGTGTATCTACACAGTGAAGCACTGTACACAGTGTATCCACACAGGGTAGCACTGTACAAAGTGTAGCTCTGTACACAGTGTATCCACACAGTGTTGGTCTGTACACAGTGCATCCACACAGTGTAGCAAAGTACACAGTGCATCCACACAGTGGTGCTGTGTACACAGTGTATCGAACAGTGAAGTACTGTAGACAGTGTATCCACACAGTGTAGCACTGTACACAGTGTATCCACACAGTGAAGGACTGTACACAGTGTATCCACACAGTGAAGCACTGTACACAGTGTATCCACACAGTGTAGCACTGTACACAGTGTATCCACACAGTGAAGCACTGTACACAGTGTATCCACACAGCGTAGCACTGTACACTGTATCCACACAGTGTAGCACTGTACACAGTGTATCCACACAGTGAAGCACTGTACACAGTGTATCCACACAGTGAAGAACTGTACACAGTGTATCCACACACTGAAACACTGTACACGTGTATTACACAGTGAAGCACTAACTGTATCCACACAGTGAGCACTGTACACAGTGTATCCACACAGTGAAGACTTACACAGTGTATCCACACATGAAGGACTGTACACAGTGTATCCTCAAAGTGAAGCACTTTGCACAGTGTATCCAAACAGTGAAGCACTGTACACAGTGTATATACACAGTGAAGCACTGTACTCAGTGTATCCACACAGTGTAACACTGTACACATTGTATCCACACAGTGAAGCACTGTACACAGTGTATCCACAAAGTGAAGCACTGTACAAAGTGTATATACACAGTGTAGCACTGTACACATTGTATCCACACAGTGAAGCATTGTACACAGTGTATCCACAAAGTGAAGCACTGTACACAGTGAATATACACAGTGAAGCACTGTACACAGTGTATATACACAGTGAAGCACTGTACACAGTGAATATACGCAGTGAAGCACTGTACACAATGTATCCACACAGTGAAGGACTATACACAGTGTATCCACAAAGTGAAGCACTGTACACAGTGTATCTACACAGTGAAGGACTGTACACAGTGCATCCACACACTGAAGCACTGTACACAGTGCATATGCACAGTGAAGGACTGTACACAGTGTATCCACAAAGTAAAGCACTGTACACAGTGTATATACACAGTGAAGCACTGTACACAGTGTATATACACAGTGAAGCACTGTACACAGTGTATCCACACATTGAAGGACTGTACACGGTGCACCCACACACTGAAGCACTGTACACAGTGTATATACACAGTGAAGAACTGTACACAGTGTATCCACACAGTAAAAGACTGTATAAAGTGTATCCACAAAGTGAAGCACTGTACACAGTGTATCCACACAGGGAAGGACTGTACACCTTGCATCCACACACTGAAGCACTGTACACAGTGTATATACACAGTTAAGCACTGTACACAGTGCATATACACAGTGAAGCACTGTACACAGTGTATCCACACAATGTAGCCCTGTACACAGTGCATCCACACAGTGTAGCACTGTACACTGTATCCACAGTGTAGCTCTGTACACTGTGTATTCACAGAGTGTAGCACTATACACTGTACTACACTGTACATTGTGTAACACTGTACACATTGTAGCACTGTACACAGTGTAGCACTGTACACAGTGTAGCACTGTACACAGTGTAGCACTGTACACAGTGTAGCACTGTACACAGTGTAGCACTGTACACAGAGTAACACTGTACAGAGTGCAGCATTGTGCACAGTGTAGCACTGTACACAGTGTAGCACTGTACACAGTGTAGCTCTGTTCATAGTGTATCACTGTACACAGTGTAGCACTGTACACAGTGTAGCACTGTACACAGTGTAGACTGTACACAGTGCAGCACTGTGCACAGTGCAGCACTGTACACAGTGTAGCACTGTGCACAGTGTAGCACTGTACACAGAGTAACACTGTACACAGTGCAGCATTGTGCACAGTGTAGCACTGTACACATTGCATCCACACATTGTAGCACTGTTCACAGTTTATCACTGTTCACAGTGTAGCACTGTACACAGTATAGCACTGTACACAGTGTACCACTGTACACAGTGCAGCACTGTGCACAGTGCAGCACTGTACACAGTGTAGCACTGTGCACAGTGTAGCACTGTGCACAGTATAGCACTGAACACAGTGTAGCACTGTGCACAGTGTAGCAATGTACACAGTGTAGCACAGTACACAGTGCATCCACACAGTGTTGGTCTATACACCGTGCATCCACACAGTGTAGCTCTGTACTCAGTATATCCACAGTGTAGCACAGTACACAGTGCATCCACACAGTGTTGGACTGTACACAGTGTATCCACACAGTGTAGCACAGTACACAGTGCATCCACACAGTGTAGCTCTGTACACAGTGCATCCACACAGTGCAGCACTATATACATTGTATCCACACAGTGTAGCTCTGTACACAGTGTAGAACTGTACACAATGTAGCACTGTACACAGTGTAGCTATTTACACATCGTAGCACTGTACACAATGTAGCACTGTACACGGTGTAGCTTTGTACACAGTGTATCCACACAGTGTAGCACTGTACACAGTGTATCCACACAGTGTATCCACACAGTGTATCCACACAGTGTTGGACTGAACACAGTGTACCCACACAGTGTAGCACAGTACACAGTTCATCAACACAGTGTAGCACTGTACACAGTGCATCCACACAGTGTAGCTCTGTACATAATTTACGCACACAGTGTAGATCTGTACACAGTGTATCAACACAGTGTAGCACTGTACACAGTGTAGCACTCTACAGAGTGTAGCACTGTGCACAGTGTACCATTGTACACAGTGTAGCACTGTACACAGTGTAGCACTGTACACAGTGTAGCACTGTACACAGTGTTGCACTGTACTCAGTGTAGGACTGTGCACAGTGTATCACTGTACACAGTGTAGCACTGTACAAAGTGTATCCACACAGTGTAGCACCATACACAGTGTAGCACTATACAAAGTGTAGCACTGTACACAGTGCAGCTCTGTACACTGTGTATCCACACAGTGTTGTTCTGTGCACAGTGCATCCACACAGTGTAGCAAAGTACACAGTGCATCCACACAGTGTTGCTTTGCACACAGTGTATCTACACAGTGAAGTACTGTACACAGTGTATCCACACAGTGTAGCACTGTAAACAGTGTATCCACACAGTGAAGGACTGTACACAGTGTATCCACACAGTGAAGCTCTGTACACAGTGTATCCACACAGTGTAGCACTGTACACAGTGTATCCACACAGTGAAGAACTGTACACAGTGTATCCACACAGCGTAGCACTGTACATTGTATGCACACAGTGTAGCACTGTACAGTGTATCCACAGAGTGTAGCACTGTACACAATGTATCCACACAGTGTAGGACTGTACACTGTGAAGCACTGTGCACAGTGTAGCACTATACACATTGAAGCACTGTACACAGTGTAACACTGTACACAGTGTATCCACACAGTGTAGTACTGTTCACAGTGCAGCACTGTACACAGTGGACCACTGTACACAGTGTAGCTCAGTACACAGTGTAGCTCTGTGCACAGTGAATCTACATAGTGTTGTTCTGTGCACAGTGCATCCACAAAGTGTAGCACAGTACACAGTGCATCCACAGAGTGTTGGTCTGTACACAGTGCATCCACGCTGTGTAGCTCTGTACACATTGTATCCACACAGTGTAGCTCTGTACACAGTGTAGCACTGTACACAATGTAGCACTGTGCACAGAGTAGCTCTGTACGCAGTGTAGCACTGAACACAGTGTATCCACACGGTGTTGGTCTGTGCACATTGCATCCACACAGTGTTGCACAGTACACAGTGCATCCACGCAGTGTTGGTCTGTACAAAGTGCATCCACACAGTGTAGCTCTGTACTCAGTATATACACAGTGTAGCACAGTACACAGTTCATCCACACAGTGTTGGTCTGTACATAGCGCATCCACAGAGTGTATCACAGTACACAGTGTACCTCTGTACAAAGTGTATTCACACAGTGTAGCACAGTACATAGTGTATCCCCACAGTGTAGCACTGTACACAGTGCATCCACACAGTGTAGCTTTGCACACAGTGTATCCACACTTGTAACACAGTACACAGTGCAACCAGACAGTGCTGGTCTGTACACAGTGCATCCACACAGTGTAGCTCTATACACAGTGTATCCACACAGTTTTGCACAGTACACAGTGGATCCACACAGTGTAGCGCTGTACACAGAGCATTCACACAGTGTTTGGGCTCTACACAGCGCATCCACACTTTGTAGCTCTTTACACATTGCATCTAGACAGTGTTGGACTGTACACAGTGTATCCACACAGTGTAGCACAGTACACAGTGCATCCACACAGTGTAGCTCTGTACAGAGTGTATTCACACAGTGTAGCACTGTACACAGTGCATCCACACAGTGTATCTCTGTACACAATGTATCCACGCAGTGTAGCACAGTACACAGTGCATCCACACAGTGTAGCAGTGTACACAGTGTATCCACACAGGTAAACAGTCCCATGAATCTTGCTCAAGATACATGACACATGTGGTGAAATTTTGAAACCGATCATACAAGGCGTTCTTGAGTAATACACAATTTTTTTAATAAAGCAAATAAAAATACTCCCAAAAAAGTAGTGTTCTCAAGTTATATTTATAAACGCCATAATTCCGCGAATTTATTTTGTTTTCAGTTTTCTTTTTGCATTTATATTTTATTTAAAATTCTCGCCAATCCTGTAAGAAAATATATTATTTTTTTATTTAAAAAAATAATTTCGAAAAATTGGTAAAAAAAAAAATTGGCACCCACACAGCTCAAAATTAATGCTAAAAAAACTTATTAAGATACACCAGTGTTTATGGTTTGAAGTCGACCAGAAGAGTCATTCACTAGTTATGTCCTGGGAAACAATTTACTTGATAAAACTGACAAACTGAAATTTTTACATGTCCAAGTAAGTGACAAATTGTGTTTTAAAGTCCATCAATGGTGAAAGTTTGAAGCCGATTAGAAATGGCATTCCTTAGCAATTAATCTGATTCCAACGGTTTATCAATTTTAATTTCTAGAAAATTTTCAAATTAACATCAATTTTGACTAAACTTGTGGGTTATCATCCTTATTATAAAATACATCCTAAATATTATTTTGAAGCCAGTTAGAAGAAACGTTCATTAGTTATTCAAGACAATAATTAATATCCCTATTTATACAATAAAATTGGTAAATTGGGACTTATGCCCAATGGCAGTGTGATCTTTGTGTTTTAGATGCCACTCTATTGATGAAGATTTGAAGCCATTCAACATCACCCATTAAATTCTGAAATAATTTAAAAGAGGTAAACAGAAATTTATTTTACGTGATTTAACGCGAATAAAAAAACACGCTGTTTTACATATAAAACCGTCAAATTTCAACCTACACATCTGAATTTTTCTCTCTACCGTCGTATTATGCTTTTTTGGCAACACTTATTCAACGTTCGAAGCTCCGCCGCTGAGGATTTTGGAGGTTATCTGAACTATTCCACACTGCTGGAAAGAGGTGCAAGAATTTTGACCATAGAGCTTATGAATATACTAATTGTTCCAAGAAT
The DNA here is from genome assembly GCA_009830355.1 of Cherax destructor. NCBI lineage: Eukaryota > Metazoa > Arthropoda > Malacostraca > Decapoda > Parastacidae > Cherax > Cherax destructor. The sequence continues at coordinate 39,941 of WNWK01007087.1, read as the reverse complement.
TTAGTTCTCTTACCCTACAAACTTGTTACAAATTTAAGAGGGACGTAAGTTCCCTCGACTTGTACTAACATTTTCATTTTTCCACTATTATATACCTTCTTAATTACTGTCCCATTTGCTTTGCTTCACCTTACGAAACAGGCAAAGCAAATGCAACAGTAATTATAGACAAGGTAGATTATAGTTGAAAACTGAATATGTTATTAGAAGACGGGGAAACTTGCTTGACTCTTAGAGCCGATTGGATGTGACGTTGTCGAGTTCTGACCAAAATACAAGAAAAAAGATGAAGGCAAAAAAATCAGGCAACGTCTTAAAGGTAGACCTTCAGCGATACATAATATACACGACACAACATCTTCCCTGTGTAGTGAGTGATCATACACTCACAGCTGCATCTTCCCCAATGAAGAAAGTGAAAATAAACAAGCCAGAGGAAGTTCCCTCAGCAGTAACTAAACATAATCAGACAGCCGAGTCTCGTTCCTGTGGCAACTGAACATAAATATTAATCTGTCAGTCATCATAATGTTTTTTCTTCTCACAGTTCCATGATCTGGAAGACAAGTCTGATTCATCAGTGTTACTGCTGGGGAGTGAGTCTTCCTCCTTCAGTAACTTGGTGCTGGGGAGTGAGTCTTCCTCCTTCAGTAACTTGGTGCTGGGGAGTGAGTCTTCCTCCTCCAGTAACTTGGTGCTGGGGAGTGAGTCTTCCTCTTCCTGTAATTTGGTGCTGGGGAGTGAGTCTTCCTCCTTCAGTAACTTGGTGCTGGGGAGTGAGTCTTCCTCCTTCAGTAACTTGGTGCTGGGAGTGAGTCTTCCTCCTTCAGTAACTTGGTGCTGGGGATGAGTCTTCCTCCTCCAGTAACTTGGTGCTGGGGAGTGAGTCTTCCTCTTCCTGTAATTTGGTGCTGGGGAGTGAGTCTTCCTCCTTCAGTAACTTGGTGCTGGGGAGTGAGTCTTCCTCCTTCAGTAACTTGGTGCTGGGAAGTGAGTCTTACTCCTCTAGTAACTTGGTGCTTGGAAGTGAGTCTTCCTCTTCCAGTAACTTGGTACTGGGGAGTGAGTCTTCCTCCTCCAGTAACTTGGTGCTGGGAAGTGAGTCTTCCTCCTCCAGTAACTTGGTGCTGGGAGTGAGTCTTCCTCTTTCAGAAACTTGGTGCTGGGAAGTGAGTCTTACTCCTCTAGTAACTTGGTGCTTGGAAGTGAGTCTTCCTCTTCCAGTAACTTGGTACTGGGGAGTGAGTCTTCCTCCTCCAGTAACTTGGTGCTGGGAAGTGAGTCTTCCTCCTCCAGTAACTTGGTGCTGGGAAGTGAGTCTTCCTCCTCTAGTAACTTGGTGCTGGGAAGTGAGTCTTCCTCCTCCAGTAACTTGGTACTGGGGAGTGAGTCTTCGTCCTCTAGTAACTTGGTGCTGGGTGTAAGTCTTGCTCCTCCAGTAACTTGGTGCTGGGAGTGAGTCTTCGTCCTCTAGTAACTTGGTGCTGGGAGTAGTCTTGCTCCTCCAGTAACTTGGTACTGGGGAGTGAGTCTTCGTCCTCTAGTAACTTGGTGCTGATTGTAAGTCTTGCTCCTCCAGTAACTTGGTGCTGGGGAGTGAGTCTTTCCCCTCCAGTAACTTCGTACTGGGGAATGTGTCTTCCTCCTCCAGTAACTTGGTGCTGGGGAGTGAGTCTTCCTCTTCCAGAAACTTGGTGCTGGGAAGTGAGTCTTCTCCTCCAGTAACTTGGTCTGGGAGTGAGTCTTGTCCTCAGTAACTTGTGCTGATTGTAAGTCTTGCTCATCAGTACCTGGTGTGGGAGTGAGCTCTTCCATCAAGTAACTTCGTCTGGAAGTGGCTTCTTCAGTAACTTGGTGCTGGGGAGTGAGTCTTCCTCTTCCAGAAACTTGGTGCTGGGGAATGAGTCTTGCTCCTCCAGTAACTTGGTGCTGGGGAGTAAGTCTTGCTCCTCCAGTAACTTGTGTGTATGTAACAGTGTCATACAATACCTAAAAAGTAGTTAAGTAAGACTCTTGAGCAACAATTAAGTATACTCCGAAACGTTTCGCCTACACTGTAGGCTTCTTCAGTCAAATACAGAGGAGACAGCAGTGGAGGTGTGAAGATGATGTAAACAGTCGATAAACCTTGACGAAGTAGTTTTGAGGTGGTCAGTCCCTCAGCCTGGAACAGAGTTCAGATCCAAAGTTTGGAGCAATGTGAAGTTGAAGAATTATCATGTTTGATGCTGGGGAATAAATCTTACTCTTCTAATAACTTCATGCTGGGGAGTAAATCATACTCTTCTAATAACCTGATGCTGGGGAGTAAGTCTTGCTCTTCTAATAACTTGATGCAGGGGAGTAAATCTTACTCTTCTAATAACTTGATGATGGGGAATAAGTCTTGCTCTTCTAGATAACTTGATGCTGGGGAGTAGGTCTTGCTCTTCTAATAACTTGATGCTGTGTAGTAAATCTGACTCTTCTTATAACTTGATGCTGGGGAGTAGGTCTTGCTCTTCTAATAACTTGATGCTTGGTAGTAAATCTGACTCTTCTAATAACTTGATGCTGGGGAGTAGGTCTTGCTCTTCTAATAACTTGATGCTTGGTAGTAAATCTGACTCTTCTAATAACTTGATGCTGGGGAGTAGGTCTTGCTCTTCTAATAACTTGATGCTGGGGAATAAATCTTTTCCTTGAGTGAGGTGTTTCTAAAGAATTAGTCTTGATCCTACAGTTATTTGGTGCTATGAAATGAGTCTCGCTTCTCCAATAACTTGGTGTTGTGGAGTAATTCCGGTTTCTCCATCACTTTAGTACTGAAAAGTAAGTTAGTGCTGGAGAGAGTCTTCCTACTCCAGTAAGTTTGTGCTGGAGAGTGTTTTCCTCCTCCAGTAAGTTAGTGCTGGAGAGTGTCTTGCTCCTTCAATAAGTTACTGGTAGGGAGTGTTTTGTTCCTCCAGTAAGTTAGTGCTGAAGAGTCTTGCTACTCCAGTAAGTTTGTGCTGGAGAGTGTCTTCCTCCTCCAGTAAGTTAGTGCTGGAGAGTGTCTTGCTCCTCCAGTAAGCTACTGGTGGGGAGTGTCTGGTGGGGAGTGTCTTGCTCCTCCAGTAAGTTAGTGCTGGAGAGAGTCCTGCTACTCCGGTAAGTTTGTGCTGGAGAGTGTCTTCCTCCTCTAATAAGTTAGTGCTGGAGAGGGTCTTGCTTCTCCAGTAAGTTAGTGCTGGAGAGTGTCTTGCTCCTCCAGTAAGTTTGTGCTGGAGAGAGTCTTGCTCCTCCAATAGGTTAGTGCTGGAGAGTGTCTTACTCCTCCAGTAAGTCAGTGCTGGAGAGTGTCTTGCTCCTCCAGTAAGTTAGTGCTGAAGAGTGTCTTGATCCTCCAGTAAGTCAGTGCTGGAGAGTGTCTTGCTCCTCCAGTAAGTTAGTGCTGAAGAGTGTCTAGATCCTCCAGTAAGTCAGTGCTGGAGAGTGTCTTGCTCCTCCAGTAAGTTAGTGCTGGAGAGTATCTTTCTCCTCCAGTAAGTCAGTGCTGGAGAGTGTCTTGCCCCTCCAGTAAGTTAGTGCTGGAGAGTTTCTTGCTCCTCCAGTAAATTAGTACTGGGGAGAATCTTGGTACTCCAGTAAGTTAGTGCTGGAGAGTGTCTTGCTCCTCAAGTAAGTTAGTGTTCTAGAGTGTATTGCTCCTCCAGTAAGTTAGTGCTGGAGAGTGTTTTGCTCTTCCAGTAAGTAAGTGCTGGAGAGTGTCTTGCTCCTCCAGTAAGCTTGTGCTGGAGAGTGTCTTGCTCCTCCAGTAAGTTAGTACTGGAGAGTATCTTGCTCCTCTAGTAAGTTAGTACTGGAGAGTGTCTTGCTCCTCCAGTAAGTTAGTGCTGGAGAGGGTCTTGCTTCTCCAGTAAGTTAGTACTGGAGAGTGTCTTGCTTCTCCAGTAAGTTAGTGATGGAGAGTGTCTTGTTCCTCCAGTAAGTTAGTACTGGAGAGTGTCTTGCTCCTCAAGTAAGTTAGTGCTGAAGAGTGTCTTGCTCCTCCAGTAAGTTAGTGCTGGAGAGGGTCTTGCTTCTTCAGTAATTTAGTACTGGAGAGTGTCTTGCTTCTCCAGTAAGTTAGTGATGGAGAGTGTCTTGCTCCTCCAGTAATTTAGTACTGGAGAGTGTCTTGCTCCTCAAGTAAGTTAGTGCTGGAGAGTGCCTTTCTCTTCCAGTAAGTTTGTGCTGGAGAGTGTCTTGTTCCTCCAGTAAGTTAGTGCTGAAGAGTATCTTGCTTCTCCAGTAAGTTAGTGCTGAAGAGTATTTTGCTCCTCCAGTAAGTTAGTGGTGGAGAGTGTCTTGCTCCTCCAGTAAGTTAGTGGTGGAGAGTGTCTTGCTCCTCCAGTAACTTAGTGCTGGAGAGTGTCTTGCTTCTCATGTAAGTTAGTACTGGAGAGTGTCTTGGTCCTCCAGGAAGTTAGTGCTGGAGAGTGTCTTGCTTCTCATGTAAGTTAGTACTGGAGAGTGTCTTGCTCCTCCAGTAAGTTAGTGCTGGAGAGGGTCTTGCTTCTCCAGTAAGTTAGTACTGGAGAGTGTCTTGCTTCTCCAGTAAGTTAGTAATGGAGAGTGTCTTGTTCCTCCAGTAAATTAGTACTGGAGAGTGTCTTGCTCCTCAAGTAAGTTAGTGCTGAAGAGTGTCTTGCTTCTCCAGTAAGTTAGTGCTGGAGAGGGTCTTGCTTCTCCAGTAAGTTAGTACTGGAGAGTGTCTTGCTTCTCCAGTAAGTTAGTGATGGAGAGTGTCTTGCTCCTCCAGTAAGTTAGTGGTGGAGAGTGTCTTGCTCCTCCAGTAAGTTAGTACTGAAGAGTATTTTGCTCCTCCAGTAAGTTATTGGTGGAGAGTGTCTTGCTCCTCCAGTAAGTTAGTGGTGGAGAGTGTCTTGCTCCTCCAGTAAGTTAGTGGTGGAGAGTGTCTTGCTCCTCCAGTAAGTTAGTGGTGTAGAGTGTCTTGCTCCTCCAGTAAGTTAGTGGTGGAGAGTATCTTGCTCCTCTAGTAAGTTAGTGGTGGAGAGTGTCTTGGTCCTCCAGTAAGTTAGTGCTGGAGAGTGTCTTGGTCCTCCAGTAAGTTAGTGCTGGAGAGTGTCTTGGTCCTCCAGTAAGTTAGTGCTGGAGAGTGTCTTGGTCCTCCAGTAAGTTAGTGCTGGAGAGTGTCTTGCTCCTCCAGAAAGTTAGTGCTGGGGAGTGTCTTGGTCCTCCAGTAAGTTAGTACTGGAGAGTCAGTGTGGAAAGGAATACTTGTTTACAGTTAAGGTCATTAATTAAAGGAAATGCTTGGCCTCTAGTGGCTTCATCAGGGTTAATGAAGCTATAAGTGGAGAAACGTTTCTTTAATAAATGTCCGGAACCGTACAAAAGTGTGTTTTTCCACTGTTTCTTTGGTATCACCATACCATTTACATCCTTGAGAGTGAGTCTTTCTCTTCCAATAACTTGGTAACTTCAGTAAGGTTTAGACAAATTAATGTCATGGTCTTAAAAGTGGCAGATGAAGATAAATGCAACTTACTAATCCTTTTGCCTTACTTTTTATGTCATCAGCGAATTTACTCATGTCACCCGTTATTCTTTCCTTAAGGTCCTAATGTAATTTATGAATAACAATAGGCCTAAGTCTGATTCTTGTGGAACGTCACTTATGACCTTTCCCCATTCAGATTTAACCGCGTTGATGCGTTTATTGGCCAGCCATGTCCTGATCCATGTTAGTACCTTTCATTGTATACCATGAGCTGCTACTTTTCGTAGCAGTCCTTTGTGTGATGCTCTATCGAAAGTGTTGAAATACAAATACACAACATCATATTCATTATCGCTGTTCACTGCCACAAATGCTTTGGTTAAGGTCACTAAATTTGTCAGGAAGAAACAACCTCTTGTGAATCCATGTTGAGACTCAATAATCAAATTATACTCATTAAGATGACTTCTTATTATATCCGTATTATTGAAACTATAAAAGAAACTAAAGAACATTTTGGTGCAATATGTCTCAAATTTTGTAAAACAAATGTGTACTATTTTGGTCAAAGTGGTGGATCGTGGAGGAAGGCATCACAAAGACAGCTGTTGGCTGGCGACAACAGCTGATAGTTGGCGACACCATCTGTTACATGGCACACCAGCTGTTGGCTGGCAACAGCAGCTGGAACGAAGTTTTGATACATTAGTGTGTGTTTTGTCAACGCCACTCTCCCCGGCCGCCGCCTTCACACAACTTAGCAAGATTTTCTTGTGTGCGCTAGAGAAAATATCATGCTACGGACTTGTATGTCATGCTACGGACTTGTATGTCATGCTACGGACTTGTATGTCATGCTACGGACTTGTATGTCATGCTACGGACTTGTATGTCATGCTACGAACTTGTATGTCATGCTACGGACTTGTATGTCATGCTACGGACTTGTATGTCATGCTACGGACTTGTATGTCATGCTACGGACTTGTATGTCATGCTACGGACTTGTATGTCATGCTACGGACTTGTATGTCATGCTACGGACTTGTATGTCATGCGGTTTTCCCGATGGCTGGAAGCTCCTCTAGTTTACTGCATAGCTAAAAGATTTCACTGAGTAGCTGGACGACTGGCTTACTGGATGACAGCTTTTCTAGTAGAAAGACTAATTGTCTCCTGCTAACCTGCCTGCTTGACTATATTCCTGCTTGACTGACCGTCAGCCCTCCTGCCTGCCAGCTCTCCTGCCTGCCTGCTTGTCTATTTTCCTGCCTTCCTGTCTGCTTACCTACCTGCCTACCTACTCGTCTTTCTTCCTGCCTGCCTGCCTGCCAGCCCTCCTGCCTGCCAGCTCTCCTGCCTACCTGCTTGACTCTCTTCCTGCATGCTTCTCCGTCAGCCCTCCTGCCTGTCAGCCCTCGTGCCTGTCTGCTTGACTATCTTCCTGCCTGCCTGCCTGCCCGTCAGCCCTCCTGCCTTCCAGCTCTCCTGCCTGCCTGCCTGCCTGCCCATCAGCCCTCCTGCCTGCCAGCTGTCCTACTTGCCTGCTTGTCTATCTTCCTGCCTTCCTGCCTGCTTACCTGGTTGCCTGCCTACCTGCTTGTCTTTCTTCCTGCCTACCTGCCTGCTAGCCCTCCTGCCTGCCTGCCTGCATGTCAGCCCTCCTGCCTGCCAGCCCTCCTGCCTGCCTGCCTTCAGCCCTCCTGACTGCCTGCCTGCCAGTTCTCCTGCCTGCCTGCCAGCCCTCCTGCCTGCCTGCCTGCCAGCCCTCCTGCCTTCCTCCCTGCCTGTCAGCCCTACTGTCTGTCTACCAGCCCTCCTGCCTGCCTGTCTGCATGTCAGCCCTCCTGCCTGCCTGCCTGCCAGCTCTCCTGCCTGCCTGCCAGCCCTCCTGCCTGCTTGCATGCCAGCCCTCCTGCCTTCCTGCCTGCCAGCCCTCCTGCCTGCCTGTCAGGCCTTCTGCCTGCCTGCCTGCCAGCCCTCCTGCCTGCCTGCCTGCCTGCCTGCCTGCCTGTCAGCCCTCCTGTCTGTCTACCAGCCCTCCTGCCTGCCTGCCTGACTGTCAGCCCTCCTGCCAGCCTGCCTGGCATCCCTCCTGCCTGCCTGTCTGCCCCCTCCTGTCTGCCAGTCCTGCATGCTTGCCTGCCTGCCTCCTGCCTGTCTGCCAGCCCTCCTGCCTGTCTGCCAGCCCTCCTGCCTGCCTGTCAGTCCTCCTGCCTGTCTGCCTGCCAGCCCTCCTGCCTGCCTGCCAGCCTCATTGTCTACCAGCCTCCTGCCTGCTGGCTGCCTCTGCCAGACCTCCTGCCTGCCAGCTCTCCTGCCTGCCTGGCTGCCTGTCTGCCAAACCTCCTGCCTGCCTGTTTGACTATCTTCCTGCCTGCCTGTCCGTCAGCCCTCCTGCCTGCCAGCTCTCCTGCCTGCCTGCCTGCCTGCCTGCCTGCCTGCCTGCCTGCCTGCCTGCCTGCCTGCCTGCCTGCCTGCCTGCCTGTCTGCCAAACCTCCTGCCTGACTGTTTGACTATCTTCCTGCCTGCCTGTCCGTCAGCCCTCCTGCCTTCCAGCTCTCCTGCCTGCCAGCTCTCCTGCCTGCCTGCCTGCCTGCCTGCCCATCAGCCCTCCTGCCTGCCAGCTGTCCTGCCTGCCTGTTTTTCTATCTTTCTGCCTACCTGCCTGCTTACCTGCCTACCTACCTGCTTGTCTTTCTTACTGCGTACCTGCCTGCTAGCCCTCCTGCCTGCCTGTCAGCCCTCCTGCCTGCCTACCAGCCCTTCTGCCTGCCTGCCAGCTCTCCTGGCTGCCTACCTGCCAGCCCTCCTGCCTGCCTGCCTGTCTGCCAGCCCTCCTGCCTGCCTGTCTGCCAGCCCTCCTGCCTGCCTGCCTGTCAGCCTGCCTTCCTGTCAGCTCGACAACACACATCATAAAAAAATATGAAAATGATTCTGAAATGTCAAATTATTGACTTTATGGATAAACATGATCTACACAGCAGAATTCAACAAAGGTTTTAAACTAGATATATCATGCCAGTCATAACTGTTAAATCATTACAGTAAAATCACTATGGCATTGAAGGAAAAGGAAAACGTTGATGTGTGCGTCATGGAGTTTGTGAAATCATTTGAAAAAACAACCAAGAAATGATGCCAAAAAACAAAAACGTTTATTGTCCTGGTATATTTTCTAGTTCTCATGCTCATGGCAGTAGCCACAGCTACTAGAAACTGTACAAATTGAGAACACATCTACCACAAATTCTATTCAACCAAAAGTGAAATGGTGCAAATTCTATTTTTGTCGCATCTGTAAGTATGGAATATCAGGAAAAACAAATGGGACATGCAGCTTTGAGCATCCCAAAAAATGTCGTGACCTCCTGTGTAAAGGAGTATCGTTCTCACTAATGCAAATTCTTTCACCCAGAAATGTGCCACTCTTCAGTCCTCCAAAAACAGTGCTACAACACCAACTGCCCTGCATACCATCTAAAAGGGACCAGGAGGTACAGACTTCATAAGACAAACAATAGTAGTTACGACAACCCCATTCAAAGTGATTTTTTTAGTGACAGGAAACAAAGAAAGAAAATGGAATTAAATAACCAAAATAGTCCACCACCTTGGAGCCTTGTTGAACTGGAGGCACAGCCAGTGGACCCCCATAGCCCTCCAGAACCACATCTACTGATGCCAACAAACACAATATAACCTTGTTTATATTTGCTATTATACAGGGCCTTAAGCCATCCATCAACAACAAAATACCTTTCATCAATGGACTTCTAGAGGAGTCAAATGTGATGTTTGCAGCCTTCACAGAGACCTACACCAATTATTTGGCACGACATACACACACACACACATAACACATCGGCCTTTTACCACCGAGTCAGGGTGACCCAAAAAGAAAGAAAAATAATAAAAAAGGAAAAACTTTCATCATTCAACACTTTCACCTCACTCATACCTAATCACTGTATTTGCAGAGGCGCTCAGATACGACAGCTTAGACGTCCCTCTCAATTACAGATATCCCAAACCCCTCCTTTAAGGTGCTGGAATTGTACTTCCCATTTCCAGGACTCAAGTCCGGCTAACCGGTTTTCCTGAATCCCTTCCGAAATTATTACCCTGCTCACACTCCAACAGCTCGTCAGATCCCACAAACCATTCGTATCCATTCACTTCTATCTAACACGCTCACTCATGCTTGCTGGAAGTCCAAGCCCCTCGCCCACAAAACCTCCTTTACCCCCTCCCTCCTACCTTCTCGGGGACGACCCCTGCCCCGCCTTCCTTCCTCTACAGATTTATACACTCTCCAAGTCATTCTACTTTGATCCATTCTCTCTAAATGACCAAACCACCTCAACAGCCCCTCTTCAGCCCTCTGACTAATACTTTTAGGAACTCCACACCTCCTCCTAATTTCCACACTCCGAATTTTCTGCATAATATTTACACCACACATTGCCCTTAGACAGGACATCTCCAATGCCTCCAGCCGCCTCCTCGCTGCAGCATTTACAACCCATGCTTCACACCCATATAAGAGTGTTGGTACCACTATACTTTCGTACATTCCCTTCTTTGCCTCCATGGTTAACGTTCTTTGTCTCCACAGATACCTCAACGCACCACTCACCTTTTTCCCTTCATAAATTCTATGGTTAACCTCATCCTTCATAAACCCATCCGCTGACAAGTCAACTCCCAATGCAACTCCCAGCCTCTCCGTTGCATGCTACTGGATATACTCTTTCCAAACTATGTGAGCCCTATCATACCTATTCTTAAAACTATGTGTGGATCCTGCCTTTACTACGTCTCTGTCTAGGATATTCAACTTCTTGACCACTGTAAGGCTAAAACAATATTTCCTAATATCCCTGTGATTCATCAGTATTTTTTTAATTTCCGGACGTGCCCTTGTGTACCTGGGCCCCGCCTCTCTAACATACTCGCCAGATCCTCTCAGTGACTTGAATACCGTAAATCATGTCACTTCTGTCGTCTTATGTCGTCAGGTTTAGCTCCTTTAGCCTCTTCATTGTTTATTCCCCACTGCTCTAAACTAGTCTCTTTGCAAAACTGCATTTTTTTCCTCTTTTTTACGCACTTTATCAGACGCAGGTTCAGTACTGGCTCTGAGTACTCCAAAATGGGCCTGTCGTATGCCGTGTATAGTCATGAATACCTCAGGCAACTTTCTTGAAACTCTGCTCACCCTTCCCTTTCAGAGAGGTTTTCAGCCTTTGTTCCCTAAGTCTGTACTCTGTTTCCGGTCGTCTTTGTCCTTCGTTGATTTCATTACTCTGTATTTGCTATGGTTAAATTTTAGTAGTCGCCTATCTGAGCAACCCTGTAGCTCATTCAGATCCCCTTGTAGTCTTTTCTGATCTTCTCCTGTTCGTATTCTCACCAGTTTCGCGAGATCTGTAAACAGAGACACCTTTGACTCGATGTGGCGTGCGCCGAATATGTTACAATTTGTAGACTGTGTATGTTACAATTTATTCGACCTACATCACACATCCTTTGGCATGCCCTCTTGACCAGCTAAGTCAGAAATTCAGAATATAGCAGTTATGGCTCTGAGTCAGACACTTGCTTACACTGGTCCAGACCATTCCTGCTGTTATGAGTGGCTCTTTGCTCTGTCTAATCGTTATACTGCCGATTTAACTTTGTAAGTAGTGTACATAACGGTGAAGGAATATATGGGGAAAGAAAATCTACCCCCTCTCTGTTTGCTGACTTCTGATACGGCCAGGTGCAAGTGGCCTTGAATTTGACCTGTGTTCGTAACATGGATGCCTGTCCGGGAGACATTATTTTTCCTGCATTGTATTACGCTGCTTCCTTACGCTACTGGTATGCTTACATTGCTATTTGTCACGGCTGTATTATGTTGAGAATGTTGCTACAGGGTGGTACTTGTGATAGTGCTGACTAGGTAATGCCGCCTACGAATTAGACATTTGGTGACGGCGTATACGTTGCAGTCCTTGCCGAGACTATATCTAGAATGTTGGTGGTGAATTGCTCGCTCAATTGGCATTGAGTATCGACGTTATTTAATTGCTGCATAGTATCGTGAGCTAATACATAATAAAGTAAGGTCTGAATCATAAAGTATGGCATTCCACTGGTGTCTCGGCTGCTCTAGGAGCTGGTGTTAGTCTCTGCTCCCCACTTCGGTTCCTTGCTCACAATAGTACTGACTATGGTCCCGAACTTCTGTTTGACCCCCTCTCCGTCGCAGAAGCTAATGGTGGACCTGGCCTATCCTAGGGTCAGTCTACTTCGACGGCTCTTGAGCTGGCGAAAAATAGACTTGAACAAACTAGGAAACAGTGTGTTTTTCCAAATGAAGTTTATGATAGTGAGAAGCAGAGGACAATACCGGCGTACTTGTGATGGTACTTTTAATATTCAAAAGTCTGTGTCCTTGGTACCTCGTTTCTCTGAGTCAGAACCTGAATTTGTTTTATATCGTTCAAGTTCAGCAATGGTTATTGGAACATTGGGCAGCACTTGTTCACACGGCGTTGTATGATAAAGCATAGGAATTCACTTCTGATATTGGTGATGAAAACTTCTCTAATTAGAGCTTTTTGAAGGCTACTGTGCTAGGTGCATATCATTGTATACCGGCCACATACCGACGAGAATTTAAGTTAAACAGGCGTCAAACTGGGCAGTCTTGTGTAGACTTTGTTAGGCTCCAGCCAAAGACTTTTACCAAGTGGTATAAGGCAGCTAGCGTTTTTAATTATAGAGTTGATGCAACTTATTTTCGTTGATAATTTTCAAAATCTGTTGTTCAGGAAGTAAAGGCCTTCCTCATACGCACACAGCCGCTATGGAGGCTGCAAAGTTAGCTGACACCTTTGAAGCAAACTGGTACTTAAATGACAGGTTCCTAAAATTTCTTCCCTCCAGCACCGTACGGATGAAGGTCATCGGGAAAAGACTTTTGCTGGTGATCAGAGGTCAAAAGCTGGAGTGAGTCACGACGCACATCTCAGTACCAGAAAGGTACACAAGACGAGATTCCCGAGCGCCTGTGTCATGTCACTACTACCACAAGATCGGTCATATTATTTCAGGTTATTTTAAACACCAAAAACGTCTTCCACAATCAGTAAGTCGAGCATGTCAGGTTCTCGGAAACCTGTAGGCAATATCCTCCCTTACTATGTTCAGAGATACAGGTGCCTGCAGCTCCCTTTGACGAGAGGGATTATTTACAATCTCTGATGAGATTTTTTTACAATCCTTTGTATTATTAGAAGCTTACTGAGAGACGGTATTTTTAGGGCTCCTACACAAAATTTTTGTTAGGAGTAAATACAGGTTACTTAACTGTAGGTGTATCGGGAGAATTTCCTATTATTGGTAATGATATACTACTTTGTTGCAGTTTGTGCTCCGATAGTGTCGTTAATATGGAAAGCTCTTCACCTGCTCCCGTTATGTCCGTAAATCTGGTGAGAATGATAATCTTACCTTGGAGTTAGATACGTTTTGCGATGGCAGCTGGCCAGGGTCTTACAAAACAAGTGAAGAATTCTTGGTCAAGACTTCTTATTCCTGGGTAGCAGGATGCCAGATGCTCCCAATTCCACTTTTAAGACCAACCTTCAGGGAAGAGCAACAAAGGGACCCTACGCTTTGCCTCAGTTTTAAAGTCGGTGATCTTGGAAGCCGACACAGTGCCTCATTAAAAGGCACTGTGTCGGCTTCCATAGGCAAAATAAAATTTTGATGAAAAATTATTCTGGTAATAACTAGAGGGAGATGTTCAGAGCTGATAGGTTTGTTGTGCCCAAAAAGCTTAGGTCCCCAGGTGTCATGAATGGAAAAATAAATAAATAAAGGACCCTAGGATTAATAATGAAGATAAGTTTTTTAAGCCTTTTAATTAAAATTAAATAAGAATAAAAATTGGCCGTTGTGGTTCTGGTAAGATGTTAGGGCAGAAGTATGTAAAGTCCAGGATGGTCTTCAGATGTTTGAAGAAATGGCGTAGGTTATCCTGGGTGGTGGTAATCATCAGATGTTCTGGAATCTCCTGTTGTTACTTAGTTGTAGAACCACAAGTATGATGTTAGAGGTGAGGAGTAGTCGTAGTATCCTCTAAGTCCCATAGACTGGTATCTTGCTCCTATATCTTGGCGTCTACCCTGGATGACCAGGCCAGCAGCACAGCTGATAATAAAGAAAATAAACTGTTTACCAAAAGTTATATAAGTACAACATTTAAGAAAGACAAAGGGTGGTGTGCAATCTTAAAGTCATTACTGGTAACCATAAAAATAAAAAAAACAACGAACAGAAATACTCTTGGTAGATCATCGTACCTGATCAAGAGAAGAGTGGAGGTGAAGTGACTCTCCAAACTTCAACCCACACCAGGTAAGGTTAGTGCTACCAGGAGTGGAAATTTAAAGCACCTCAGACACCAGGAACTGGAGTTACGCCTCAGCCCGCTAATGGTTTCTGGCTGTCTGAACAACCCTAACCAAAATTAGTAACGGCTTTTCCCTCACACCAGGTTTCGAGGGTTGTCCATAATTCATATATACGTAGATGGGACATTTGGTCTAACAAAAAACCTTTTACCGTGTTAGTAAACATATTGTTTAGCCAGGTTTAAAACAAGAAGTCCGGAGCTACATCGGGTCCTGCACTGAGTGTCAGCAAGTGGGGAAACCACTTCGTCCCATACCATCTGACAGAGAACTTCTTGCAGACCAGACCATAGACAGAGTGAGGTAACCAATATATATATATATATATATATATATATATATATATATATATATATATATATATATATATATATATATATATATATATTTAAATTCTACATAAAACGAACAGATATCCTGAGGCAGTGCCAATGCATAGTATTAGTACTAATGCAAGCTTAAAAGCCATCATTAGATTTATATTCCAAGTGGGAATAGCAAAGACTATTCAAAGTGAACAAGGTACCAGTTTTACTGCTAAAGCCTTCAGAGAGGTCTTGACCCGATGAGACATTGAGCAGTCACTTTCCTCAGCCGGTCACTCTCAGTCCAAACGAACGATGCAAACATTCCACCAAACTTCGAAAACTTGTTGCCTTCATTTTCCTACAGACTAAGATGAATCATAACAGTGTTGTCTCGCCTTACATTCTGGCCACGAAATCTCTTAATTAGAGGTTCTTATTTGCCTTCATTGTATGCACATGTTATTTCTGAAAATTACCAGGAGAGAGGGATTTATGTAACGTTTCCAAGGAAGACTCGTCCCCTAGTTCCCCAGTGGTTGCAAACCTCTCCATCAAGATTCTAGGTAGCACTATAACCACCTTCAAGATCCCTGGAAGCACTGGAATCCATCTTTAACATCTCAGGTAGCACTCTGAGCCGCTTTAAAGATCCCTGTATGCACTGTGATCCGCCTTCAAGATCACTAGTAGTACTGTGATCTTCTTTTAAGATCACTGGTTGCACTGTGATCCTCCTTTAAGATCACTGGTAGCACTGTGATCTGACTTTAAGATCACTGGTAGCACTGTGATCTGACTTTAAGATCCCTGATAGCTCTGTGAGTATCCTTCAAGATCACTGGTAACACTGCGATCCTTCTTCAAGATCACTGGAAGCACTGTGATCCTCCTTCGAGATCACTGGTAGCAATTGGATACCAAACAATTGGATACCAAGCAATTGGATACCAAGCAATTGGATACCAAGCAATTGGATACCAAGCCACCAAGCCACATCGACCTTGCTGGGAATGATGCGGCGGATGGGGCGGCTAAGTCTGCCACACTTGCGGCCCAACCTGCGACTACAATTGCCATTAGCCGCAGGCAGGTGCACCTGGGGGCAGCTTCGGCAGCCAGACGCCCACTACCAGCACCGGGAGCATCTCGGAGCCGGCACTGGTATGACAGAGCGACACGTAGGGAGCCCCCACCAAACATGAGGAAACTGAACAGGGAGCTGCAAGTCAGCGTCCACCGCCTGCGCCTCGGCTACCCTACTGCAAAGCGCCTCATCGAACGCATGAGTGAGGAGCTTTGCCGCCACTGCGACCGGATGGTTCCAAAGCCTCTAGTTCACTACATGCTTGACTGTCCTGCGACGACGTCCATCCGCCGCAGGCACTTCCCGATGGCACCTGGGGATCTGACCCCGCGAGGACAAAGCAGCCCGGCTGGTTTACCTGACCACCCATGACTTGGAGACACTGCTCCCAGTCCTAGCCACCCACCCGCCCCCTCGATGACGACGCCTGAGAACCCTGACGACGACCAAGACTACCCACTACAGCTATTCTTTCTCTCACTTCCTTCTTTCTTATCCCCCATCCTTCTTCCTATGTAGGTAGAACCACAGCCTGAAGTACCAAGATCTGCTGATGAAGATGCGACGTCAGAAGACACTCCCCATCATGGGAAGCCACAGCAAGAAAGAAAGAAAGAAGATGACCGACACCCTCTACCCAGGGGGCCAATGCCGGGTCACCATTTGGAGAAGACCCGGGCCGGATGTACCGGCGAACATACAACAACAACAACTGGTAGCACTGTGATCTGACTTCAAGATCCCTAGTAGCACTGAGAGTATCCTTCAAGATCCCTGGTAGCACAGTGATCCTTTTTCAAGATCTCTGGTAGCTCTCTGATCCGCCTTCAAGATCTCTGGTAGCTCTGTATGATCCTCCTTCTCCACTGCATGATCCTGGATAACACTTTCACCTGTCACTTAACACAACACCTACCTGCTCCAGTTCCACCATCACCCTCACGTTCACTACGTGAACACTTCTTTTCTAACTGCCCATCCATTACACTTTTCCATTTACGAACTTACCACCGCCACAGCCTCATATAAACAACTAACAGATTACCAGTTACACTCACTCCTGCTCACAACACAAGAGCCTTTACACTCACGCAAAGCTGATTGGGTATACGTTTACCCTGTTGAAAGCTGAGCATTCCAGCCAGGTAAAAATTACATTGTTACCAACTTCACAGCCTCTTACTGCCTCACCGAGACCCATGATGTAGCACTCATTTAAAAGATTTACTGTAATACTGTCGCGCCCTTATAAAATGTGTAAACGGTGCGATATATAAAGCCAGGCAGGAGGTACACAGACTAAAGGAACACTTGCTCTCTTCCAGTTCCAAAAGCAAGAGCTCTCTGAATAACACTACACACACACACACATACACACACACACCTAGAAAGACACAAGCTTATAAACGACAACCAGCACGGTTTCAGGGAAGGAAAATCCTGTGTCACAAACCTACTGGAGTTTTATGACAAGGTAACAGAAGTAAGACACGAGAGAGAGGGGTGGATAGACTGCATTTTTTTGGACTGCAAGAAGGCGTTCGACACAGTTCCTCACAAGAGGTTAATGCAAAAGCTAGAGGATCAGGCACACGTAACAGGAAAAGCACTGCAATGGATCAGAGAATATCTGACAGGGAGGCAACAACGAGTCATGGTACGTGACGAGGTGTCAGAGTGGGCACCTGCGACGAGTGGAGTTCCACAAGGGTCAGTCCTAGGACCTGTACTGTTTTTGGTATATGTGAATGACATAACGGAAGGGATAGACTCAGAAGTGTCCCTGTTTGCAGATGATGTGAAGTTAATGAGAAGAATTAAATCAGTCGAGGATCAGGCAGGACTACAAAGAGACCTGGACAGGCTACAAGCCTGGTCCAGTAACTGGCTCCTTGAATTTAACCCTGCCAAATGTAAAGTCATGAATATCGGGGAAGGGCAAAGAAGACCGCAGACAGAGTATAGTCTAGGTGGCCAAAGATTGCAAACCTCACTCAAAGAAAAAGATCTTGGGGTGAGTATAATACCGAGCACATCTCCTGAGGCACACATCAATCAGATAACTGCTGCAGCATACGGGCGGCTGGCAAACCTAAGAATAGCGTTCCAATACCTCACTAAGGAATCTTTCAAGACTCTGTACACCATATACGTCAGGCCCATACTGGAGTATACAGCACCAGTTTGGAACCCACACCTGGTCAAGCACGTCAAGAAATTAGAGAAAGTGCAAAGGTTTGCAACAAGACTAGTCCCAGAGCTAAGGGGATTGTCCTACGAAGAAAGGTTAAGTGAAATCGGCCTGACGACACTAGAGGACAGGAGGGTTAGGGAAGACATGATAACGACATATAAAATACTGCGAGGAATAGATAAGGTGGACAGAGACAAGATGTTCCAGAGAGGGGACACAGAAACAAGGGGTCACAATTGGAAGTTGAAGACTCCTATGAGTCAAAGGGATGTTAGGAAGTATTTCTTCAGTCATAGAGTTGTCAGGAAGTGGAATAGCCTAGAAAGCGACATAGTGGAGGCAGGAACAATACATAGTTTTAAGACTAGGTTTGATAAAGCTCATGGAGCAGGGAGAGAGAGGACCTAGTAGCAATCAGTGAAGAGGCGGGGCCAGGAGCTATGACTCGACCCCTGCAACCACAAATAGGTGAGTACAAATAGGTGAGTACACACACACACACACACACACACACGCACGCACACACACACACACACAGGGAGATCGACTGGAAGAACCAAGAACCACGTGGGGGTCCAGAAACTTGGAGAGCCAAGATGATGGACGTGGTAATGGAAAACCTGATGCACCAACATGTCCGAGACACGACCAGAGAGATAGGAGAGGACGAACCAGCAAGGCTGGACCTTGTATTCACCCTGAGTAGCTCAGATATCGAGGACATAACACACGAGAGCCCCCTGGGAGCCAGCGACCATATGGTGCTGAGCTTTGAGTACATTGTAGAGCTACAGGTGGAGAGGGAAAACGGTGCTGAAAGAGACAAACCAGACTTTAAAAGAGGGGACTACACGGGTATGAGGAATTTCCTGCAGGAGGTTCTGTGGGAAAAGGAAATGGAAGGACAGTCAGTAAATGAAATGATGGAATACGTAGTGGCAAAGAGCAAGGAGGCAGAGGAACGGTTTATACCCAAAGGAAAAAGATTAAATGGGAAGACCAGAAAGAGCCCCTTGTTTACCCAAAGGTGCAGGGAGGCGAAGGCTCAGTGTGTGAGAGAATGGAAAAGGTACAGAAGGCATAGAACCCAAGTAAACAAAGAGATTAGTCGAAGAGCTAGAAACGAGTATGCACAGGTACAGAGGGAGGACCAGAAACAGTACGAAAATGACATAGCATCGAAAGTAAAGTCTGACCCGAAACTGATGTACAGTCACATCAGAAGGAAGACAACAGTCAAGAACCAGGTGATAAGGCTGATGAGAGAGGATGGGGAACTCACAAGTAATGATCAAGAGGTATGTGAGGAGCTCAATTCGAGGTTTAAGGAAGTATTCACAGTGGAGGCAGGAAGGAAGCTGGGTAGACAGGATGTTGTGCGTCACCAACAAGGGATGTATCAAGTGCTGGAGGACATACACACAACTGAGAGGGAGGTGAAGCAGTTACTCAGTGACCTTGATACCTCAAAAACGATGGGTCCGGACAATATCTCCCCGTGGGTCCTTCGGGAAGGAGCTGAGGTTCTGAGAGTGCCACTTACCATAATATTCAACACATCCCTTGAAACTGGGCAGCTACCTGAGGTATGGAAAAAGGCCAACGTAGTCCCCATCTTTAAAAAAGGAGACAGAAAAGAGGCACTAAACTATAGACCAGTGTCACTTACGTGTATAGTGTGCAAAGTCTTAGAGAAAATCATCAGGAAAAGAATGGTGGAGCATCAGGAGCAGAACAGGATAATCAACGCCAGACAGCACGATTTCAGGGAAGGCAAATCCTGTGTAACAAACCTCCTGGAGTTCTATGATAAAGTAACAGAGGTAAGGCAAGAGAGAGAAGGGTGGGTTGATTGCATTTTCCTGGACTGCAGGAAGGCCTTCGACACAGTTCCTCATATGAGATTAGTAAAGAAGTTGGAAGACCAAGCGTGTATAACAGGAAGGGCACTGGAATGGATCAGGGAATACCTCACAGGGAGGCAACAACGGGTCATGGTGCGTGATGAGGTATCACAGTGGGCGCCGGTGACGAGCGGTGTACCGCAATTCTATCGTAACCCTCATCTTTCATAAACCCATCCGCTGACAAGTCAACTCCCAAATATCTGAAAACATTTACTTCTTCCATAATTCCTTTCTCCAATGTGATATCCAATTTTTCTTTATTTAAATCATTTGATACCCTCATCACCTTACTCCTATCTTTGTTTACTTTCAACTTTCTGTCTTTACACACCCTCTAAGACCTACTTTTACCGGGAAGTATTCTCCCTCTCTCATACACACAATAACCTGAGCCTCACTATCCTCATAAAAACTCTTTACAGCATTCAGTAACTTACTACATATTCCATACACTTGCAACATTTGCCACATTGCTCCCTTATCCACTCTGACATATGCCTTTTCTAAATCTACATAAGTATGTATGTATATATATATATATATATATATATATATATATATATATATATATATATATATATATATATATATATATATATATATATATATATATATATATATATATATATATATATGTTCTCGATTAGGTAAAACTTGCGATTTTGGCTTAAATAGCAACGCTCTTCTTGCCATATAAGACAAGTGAAAATTTGTGTATGCAATAATTTCGCCAAAATCATTCTCAACATAACGAAAAATATATTTCATTGTGTTTATTATTAAATTATGTAACGATCTTATTTAGTGTTGCTAAATTAAAGGTTAGGTAGGTTTTCAAGTTCTCTGGACAAAATATTTACATTACTAAATGAAAATAATCTTAAACGTATAGGAAATTTAGAAAGGACTTAGTTTAGATGAGTTCTTGTAATTGACCAGTTTTACTAATCGGGACGACATATAATAATATATATATATCTTTGGTAAACTGTCAATACAGATCATAAAATTAAGTCTAGTTAAAATTTTCTCTTATACGTTTAAAGATATATTTCATTTATGTTAATGTACGAATTATAATATTTTACCATAGGAAAACTGGCAATTACTAAACTATTATAACAAGCCAATTTAATTTAGCCTAACCATTAAATATATTTTTCATTTGATGTTAATGTTAATTTAATAATATACAAACACAATGAAAATACTACGTTATGTTCAAGAATGTATTTAGCCAACCCTAACCAAAATATTTTAGAAGTAAATTAATTTAATTAAACAAACACAATGAAATATATTTTTTCGTTATGTTCAGAAATTTTGGCGAAATTATTGCATACACAAATTTTCACTTGTCTTATATGGCAAGGTGAACGTTGCTATTTAAGCCAAAATCGCCAGTTTTACCTAATCGGCACGACATATATATATATATATATATATATATATATATATATATATATATATATATATATATATATATATATATATATATATATGTGCCGATATAAACTGGTCAATTAGCAAGAACTCATCTAATTTAGTCCTTCTAAATTTTCTTATAGTTTAAAGATATATTTTTCATTTATGTTAATGTAAGAATTATAATTTGTACCAAGAGAAACTTTGAAACCTACCTAACCTATATCAGCGAATTTAATTAGTTAACTAACTAAATATATTTTGAAACGTTAAATAATTTAATAATAATAAACAATGAAATATATTTTTCGTTATGTCGAATGATTTTGGGAATTATCAAAATTTTCACTTGTCTTATATGACAGTGAGCGTTGCTATTTAAGTAAATTGAAGTTTTACCTAATCGCATGACATATATATATATATATATATGTATATATATATATATATATATATATATATATATATATATATATATATATATATATATATATATATATATATATATATATAGGTATATATATATATATATATATAGGTATATATATATATATATATATAGGTATATATATATATGTCGTGCCGATTAGGTAAAACTTGCGTTTTTGGCTTAAATAGCAACGCTCACCTTGCCATATAAGACAAGTGAAAATTTGTGTATGCAACAATTTCGCAAAATCATTCTGAACACAACGAAAAAATATATTTAATTGTGTTTGTTTATTATTAAATTAATGTTAACGTATCTAAAATATATTTAGTTGGGTTAGGCTAAATTAAATTGCGCTTGTTGTAATAAGGTTAGGTAGGTTTTCAAATTTTCTTGGTACAAAATTATAAATTCTTACATTAACATACATGAAAAAATATATCTTTAAACGTATAAGAGAACATTTTAGAAAGGACTTAATTTTAGATGAGTTCTTGCTAATTGACCAGTTTTACCTAATCGGCACGACATATATATATATATATATATATATATATATATATATATAGGTATATATATATATATATATATATATATATATATATATATATATATATATATATATATATATATATATATATATATATATATATATATATATATATATAGGTTTTATATATATATATATATATATATATATAGTATATAGGCTGCCCATGCAGCACGAGTATACATCAACAACATGTCCAATGAAAAAGCCTTAATCAAATTGGACTTTGCTAATGCTTTCAACTCAGTCAGAAGGGATGCTGCTCTCCAAGCAGTTTCTAGGCACTTTCCTTCCTCTATCCCTTCATAGAATCGTGTTATAGTGTGGCTTCTAAACTTTTGTTTGGGGACCATGAAATTGACTCTTGTGAGGGTGTGCAACAGGGGGACCCTCTTGCTCCCTTTCTATTCTGTCTAGCCATCAAGGATGTCACAGAAGCATTGTCCAGTGAGCTCAATATCTGGTTCTTGGATGACGGGACCCTAGCTGGCACTACACAATCTCTCCTGGGAGACATCAGAAAAATTAAAGATATGGTAGGTAGCCTGGGCCTATCTTTAAACCCCACCAAATGTGAGATAGTTTCCACCAATCCACAGATGATCCAGGACATTAGGGCTGTTTTACCAGGGGCACGAGCCATCGATCCAGCCAAAGCACTCTCCTTGGTGCTCCCCTTGGGCCCAATGCCATCGATCTGGTCCTGAAAAAAATCTCGACCTCAGGACGATGGAAGGTAGGATGAAAGACATTGATACACATGATGCCTTCTACCTACTCACCAGGTGCCTGTCAATCCCAAAACTTACATACTTCCTGAGATGTTCCCCAGCCTTCAGCAGCCTGAAACTCGAGGAATACGACTCTCTCCTCAAGACCATGCTAGAGAGTGTATTGAATCTTTCCCTCGAAGATGGACAGTGGTTGCAAGCTTCACTTCCAGTCAGACTTGGGGGGCTGGGAGTACGCAAATCCTCCCAGATTGCCCTACCAGCCTTCTTATCCTCTTCCATAGCATCAAATGAGCTAATAAAACAAATTCTTCCATACAACCTCAGTGATTCAGCAGGAATACAGGACCCTAGCTACACCAGTGCCATCACTGAATGGGAGACTCTTGCTGCTCCAACACCAAAACCTAGTGAAGAACAGGCCTACAAACAGTCAAGCTGGGACAGCCCCATTGTTGAAAAGATACTTGCCAATATGCTCAGGGCCGTAACATCAGACAGGGAGACTGCCCGTCTCCTAGCCGTGAGTGCACATCACTCTGGGGACTTCCTCCAAACAGTTCCCATTTCGGCCATGGGAACACGCCTGGACCCTAAGACCCTTCGTATTGCAGTGGCTCTGCGCCTTGCTGCCCCCATTCACACGGAATATACGTGTATTTGCGGCGATGCGCAAGCCGACCAATATGGTCTACATGGTCTTAACTGTTCTAAAACCAAGGGTTGTCATGCAAGACACAATGAGGTCAACGACATCATAAAGAGAACCCTCGCTACAGCTGGATGCCCAGCCGAGAGAGAGCCTCGATCACTAGCAGCCAACAACGCCCACAACCCAGCAAACCGCCCCGACGGGATCACCATCTATCCTTGGAAGAATGGCAAGCTCTTAGCATGGGATTATACCTGCGTGTCGACACTGGCTGACACCTACATCCATCACAGTGTTGGGCGACAGGGAGGAGCTGCTGACCACAGAGAGGAGTACAAGATCGGCAAGTACAGGGACATAAGCCAACAGTATAAATTTGTCCCAGTGGGATCGGAGACCTTGGGAGCGTGGGGAAAAATGCAACACGTTTCCTTAAAGAGCTGGGTTCCAGACTCATCGACACCACCAGGGACCCAAGGGCAGCCACGTTCATGTTCCAGCGTCTCAGCGTGGCCATCCAGAGGGAAACGCATGCTGCATACTCGGCTCGCGTCCGGCTTCGGAGGAGCTGGAGGAGATTCATAATCTTTGACATATTGTACCATTGTATTCATGTTCATGTTTGTGTGTTTTATAAATGTATTCTGTCTATTAATAAAGCATTTATATGTATGTATGTGTGTATATAGGATGGGGTGGTAGGAGAAGTGGAATATTCAAACGGCTTCAGGAAGAAATCCAAATATTCTTCCTTGATGCCTTTTATCCTCTTCTCCGAGGCTATGGGTCCCACAATTTGCACCAGAGGTGGACCCCATCCTATATAATTAATATATATATAATATATATATATATATATATATATATATATATATATATATATATATATATATATATATATATATATATATATAAAAAATAAGATTTCTTCGGATTTTTAACCCCGGAGGTTAACCACCCAGGATAACCCAAGAAAGTCAGTGCGTCATCGATGACTGTCTGTCTTATTTCCATTGGGGTCCTTAATCTTGTCCCCAGGATGCGACCCACACCAGTCGACTAACAACCTAGGTACCTATTTGCTGCTAGGTGAACATGACAACAGGTGTAAGGAAACACGTCGAAATGTTTCCACCCGCCGACAATCGAACCGGGCCCTCCGTGTGTGAAGCGAGAGCTCTAGCCACCAGATCACCGGCCACGAATATATATATATATATATATATATATATGTGTGTACATATATATTTATATATATATATATATATATATATATATATATATATATATATATATATATATATATATATATATATATATATATATATATATAAGATGGGGTCCACCTCTGGTACAAATTGTGGGACCCATAGCCTCGGAGAAGTGGATAAAAAGGCTTCAAGGAAGAATATTTTGATTTCTTCCTGAAGCCATTTGAATATTCCACTTTCCCTACCACCCCCATCTTTTTTTTTTTTTTTTTTTACCAATAGGTATATTTTATTACATAATATGGTACAAAAGATTTAAGAGATACATTGTTGATATAAAGATGGCATATACAGTACACGAGGTGTGAGAGATACATGTCTAGTACATATTGTTACATGTTTGTCACTAGTTATAATGCGAAAATCTTATCCAGCTCCTCCGAGCTTGGACGCGTGCCCAGAATACAGCATGCATTACCCCTCTGAACAGCAGCGCTGAGTCGCTGGAACAGAAAAATAGCTGCCCTGGGATCCCTAGTTACCCTGTTGAGTCTTTTGCCCAGCTCCTTGAGGAACTTAGATGCACTCTCTTCCCGTGAGCCAAGGGTCTCTGAGCCTATGGGAACAAACATATAATGATGAGCATGTTCTCAATATTTTCTCGACTTCTGGGACTCCCTGAATTTGGCAGCTGCCCCTCCTTTCTCCCTTGTGTATTGGAGAAAGGTATCAGCCAAGGTAGATTCACATGTGTAGTCCCACACCACCTGCTTGCCGTCTTTCCAGGCTTGAAGGGTGTTACCATCTGGACGCTTTTGGCTGCAATCAGATCTGCATAGTTGGGGTGGCTCCCTTACTGCTGGGCATCCAGCTGTTGTGAGGCTCCTCTTGATAATGTTATTAACCTCTTCATGTCTTGCAATCTTCCCCTCGGATTTACGACACACAAGACCATGGTACCCGAATCGGTCTGCTGCGTCACTGCCACAAATACACCTGTGTTCGGCGAGAATAGGGGAGGCAAGTCGAAGGGCAACACCAATGCGGATGGTCTGTGGGTTGAGGCGTGTGCCAAGGCTTGAGTTGGGAACAGCCAAAAGAAAGTCCCCTGCATGAGGAGCTCTCACTGCAAGGAGGCGGGCTATATCCTTCCCTGACACACTCTGAAGCATTGCTGAGGCTATATTCTCTACTATTGGGCCATCCCAGTGCGACTGTTTGTAGTTGTTGGGGGGATCAGGCCTGGTTTCAGAGCCTGTTAGATTATCCCAGATCCTGGCTCCAGCAACAATTTTTGGTCATGGATTCCAATCGTGTCCCTAAGATGTTCAGGGAGAATTGCTGCTACAAGCCCTCTGGATGCAATGCATGAAGACAGGAAAGCAGGTAGAGCAATCTGAGATGACTTGCGGACACCAATGCCTCCTAGTCTGACTGGAAGTGTAGCTTGGTCCCACTGCCCATCTTCTAGAGTAAGGTTAAGTACTTTAGTAAAGATCTGCCTCAGGATACTGTCATATTTGCAAAACGCATCGGCCGTCTTCCACCAAGGCAGGGTGGCCCGAAAAAGAAAAAAAAATCATCATTCTCTCCATCAGTCCTGCCAGAGGTGCGCTTACGCAACAGTTATAAAACTGAAACATTAACATCCCTCCTTCAGAGTGCCAGCACTGTACTTCCCATCTCCAGTAATCAAGTCCTGGCTGTCTGAATTCCCTCATAAATGTTACCTTGCACACACTCCAACAGCACAAGTCCTAAAAACCATTTGTCTCCATTTGCTAGTGGTATATATTAGTATACATAATACACAAGTATATACACTACTGACAGAGAGAGAGAGAAAAAAGAGAGAGATAGAGAGGCAGACAGACAGACAAACTAAAGAATTATCACAAAAGACGGAGTTAGAAAGTTGTGATCAACCCCTGAATACTCCTCTGTGCGGAGTTAGACGAGTACAATAAAATTAAATATAAAGATAGCGACATATTCTATACTTAGCATCTCGTATAGATATGACAAGAATTAAAGGGTCCTTACCATGCGGTAAGGACCCTTTAATTCTTGCCGATAGTAATTTAGGTAGACAATTTTTCAGCACACATAACGTTCTTATTCCTAAAGGCTTCCATAAGTACAGTTGAAGACATAGCCTTTTATAAATTATCATTCAAGGACATCGACATTATCTCCCCGTTTCCTTCCTCTTCATTCCCTTCCTCTTCATTCCCTTCCTTCTCACTCCAAGGTAACTTGTCTGGCCAAAATTTAGTCCAGTCACTGTCTGTCTTGCACTAAAGGCATCACTACATCAGGGTATGAGACTCTCCTTCTGGTGAGACAAGAATTCTCAGTGGATTACATCCCAGTATCTAAAAATGAGACGAACAAAAAATCTCGGAATATCAAAAATGTAGTTTATTTCTGAGAGTTTCATTATACATATATAGTGACGAATTGTTATTAGTGTTAATTACCTTGAATATCCGCTCAATTATTCCTGTCACAACAACATGAAAGGAAACCATTATTACCAGCATAATGATGCGTCGTGAGTGTATGATAAACACACAATCCCTCACGCAAACTTCGGTAAGGTAGACAACCTTTATCGTGCTTTCTCGTACCCAAGCTGATGTATCGATTCCTCTCCTGTATATTGAAGTTTTTCAAAATTTGATGTGAATTAGGTATACGTAAAAATAATTTTGGTGGAGTAGCGGAATTTTTTTTAAGCAGATGCTTTAAACTCGGCAATATCTGTGGATGAGTAGTTATTTATTATTTCTACTTAGCTAAAAACAACAGTTCTAAAGTAACTTGTACTTGGCTGATGACAACAGCTCTAAGTTGAGTGGAAATACCTGGAGTGAGCTCAGCCATTACGCTGGCAGCGAGCACTTTAAAGTTGAGCCCTGGCAGCGGGGGAGAGCACAGGGGAAAAGGACCCTAGCATCAGCATAGGACCTTTAATAAATATTCGTCCCGTCAAGAAAGGTATCTTGATGCTGGTGAGAAATTTTTGATGCAAGGTAGTGGACCTACCCTCCACTTCCTTGGATCAAACTGAATTACCTTCCATTAATCATCTGCTACTTGAGCCCTTGGGTTTTAGTGCTTCCCCATAATAATGTACTAATGCCAATAATAATATCATTATTAACATCATTATAATAATAATAATAATAATAATAATAATAATAATAATAATAATAATAATAATAATAATAATAATAATAATAATAATAATAATAATAATAATAATAATTTAGTAACTGCTCATAGGAATCACTAAGTTGCAATATGACTCAACAGATTGGCTTGCCATGGGTTCAAAAGGTGTTAATATTTGCTACGAACATAATTCAAGGCCTGTTGCACCTGGCTGTAATTAAAGAACGACTTGGCAATAAAAGAGGCAAGGCAAACACATAAGGGGTAGTTTTACTTCTAGTGTATTCATCACAGTGTATAATATTTACAAAGATAAATTAGTAGTATGACGATACGACAGAACAAAGAGCCTCTAATAATGGGAGTGGTCTGAACCAGGGTAAGCGAGAGTCTGCCTCACAGCCAGGCAGACAAGGACTGGCTCTCAAGCGAAACAGTATGGTCATTTCCTAGGTAGTCCCTGAAGGGGTCAAAACCTTTGGTTTTTAGGTTGGGTTTCGGGTGGGTGGGTATGCGGAACGAAGAAGTCTGAAGCTTTTTTATAACAGGAATGTCATCTGCAGTCCCTGTTGGTAAGTACTACGTCAGGGGTCCCGGGGTGGGGGCCCACATATGACTTAAAGAATGGGTCTTGGAACGATAGGTTTCTTGCTGTCATTATATTGAATTGCTGTTTACCCTTTTGGTCACCTAGCGGTTGAAGAGACCGGGGTGATGGGCATTAAAATCCTATGCTAGAACTGTAGAGACATTCCTACTAAGTAGGGACATTCCTACTAAGTAACCAGTACGGCAGTTCTGGGGGAGAAGTAACCTATTCCCACTATTAGCTGTTCATATGTGGTCGTCAGTTCTTTCGCTATGTTGCTGTCCTCGTCAACATGGATGTTACGGAATGCATGTCCCTGCTTCACTAGAACGGCCACTCCAATGAAGGGCCCTCTGGATTTCTCGAGTATTGAGTAAACACTCAGTTTTATGTTGTTCTGGCCTGGCTGCTGTCTCGTTCACAAGAATAATGTCCGGGTTGTGGTTACATAGTTCTGTTTCTAGGAGGTAGCGGTTTTGAAGAAGTGTTGGATGCTGAGTTGAAAATCGTGATCTCCATTATTTCCTGTGTTTTGCGTTGATGTTGCATGCAGAGTATTGGTGTCTGAGGGTATAGCCACCTGGTGTGTGCATGCTCTCACTGCTCGATTTGTTGGGGGGAGGGGAGCTGTAGTCCTGAGTGGTTTTCTGACAACAGAATAGTTGGTCCTGATCAATAGTGCTTGTGTTGGTTACATTAACAGACGAATCAGTCTCGTTTTCTGACCCAAGGGACACGTCAGATGCCTCGTTCCCTTAATGCCCTGAGTCATCATAACTATCCACATCGGTGATGGGAGACATTGGGTTCTCTTTGTGAAAGGGTACGAGGGTGAGTTGGGCTGGTTGCCCAGCGGCTGCATTACTCAGAGCTGCTGTTAGAGCCTGATTGGTCATTAGGGTCTGCCTCTACGACGGAAGATTGTGCAACAGTGGCCGGTGCAATTGCAGGGTCGTTTCTTCCCTGTTGAGGATGGGGTTGATTAGGTGTGAGTGTTGGAGGGGTACATTCACCCTGGCTTGTGGGGAGGGACTCATTAACGAGCGCACTTCTTCTGGGACGATTATGGGTGAGGCTCCATTTGCTAATAACAGCTCGTTGATGATAGTAGAGCAGAGCTGGTCATCGCCCCGTGCCATGTCTCGAGCCATGATGTACATCAGAGTCCCCTTCATTACGCCTTCTTGGATGGACCCGGGGAGTTAGGGTAGAAGAGGGGACCTTGGGCTTGGTGCATGCTGGAGTTAGGCTGTGGGGGTTGGGGAGTGGCGGAGGTCCAGACAGTGTTGTTAGTGGAGGCGGCAATAGGTGCCCCACCAGAACTCGTTAGATTAATGAAGGATTCTTGGGACAGCATGGGTGGTGTCTTTGAAATGGTTTTCTTGGCATTCGCCAGTTTCTTATCGTCCAGAATTTTTTGGACTGTAGATTTCCTGATGGGGCAGCTAGGGAAGACAGCATGGTGTTTCCCACCGCAAAGGACACGCTTGGGTTTGCTCCTGTTGAAGCATTCCCTGTAAGCATGTTCTCCTGAGCAGATACTGCAGACTGTTTTTTCGCTGGTGCATTTGTTTGTGATGTTCACAAAACTTTCCATAGAATCTTAGTTGGGTGTGCATTTGGTACCATAGTATCTCAGACCGTTGGCAGAGATGAGTTTGGCTTCTTCTGGTGTCTCGAGGATTAATTTCAGAGACTGCTGGTTGTTCGAGTTCTTAGCAAACTTAAACACCTTGAGGACCTTGAACTCGGGGTTTGTTCGATTGATCTCCTCCACGAGTTCATCAACAGTGGAAGTTGTCTGGGGGAATGGGGGTGATACCCACATTGTTGAGTTTGTCTAGAATATCTTTCTTTAGTAATTGGAGTAACTCCTCTTCCGAGGAGAGCAGTAGTACTGCATCAGAGTGGGTCTGGAATATATCCACTGATGCAACCGTGGCATTAGTACAAATGGAGTGTAAAATGTCTTTTTTGAACAGTCTGACTCTTATATTGGCATGTTGCTGACTCAGATAATATGCTGGAAAAAATAAATTTCCTTTGTATCCTGCATTCCTACTTCGGCTGACTTATGAAGGTCAGATCCTAACATAGCCTACCGTAGAGGAGTGAGGGGGACAGGACACAAGGCAATGATCGACCAGAGTTTAATATACCGCACGGGCTACAGGATGGTCACTTTGCCTTGTTTTAAGTCGCCAGAGTCGAAGTTGCCAAAAAAAGAAGAAGACAGGAAAGGTAGAAGGGCAGCAGTGTAAAGAGTGTGTTCGTGGTTAGGCCAGTGTAGTGGTTGAGGTATTGAGAGGGGGTAGGATGACGTGGTGGGGGTGGTGGGGAGAGAGGGGAACTAGCAAGCTAGTCACCGCCTTACCATCTTGATGGGATGGGGTTCGAGTGACAGCAAGCAAGTTTCCTCTCAGCTCTCGTCAATCTAGTACTCAGGATAACCCAAATAATACTAGTCTCGGTTTTAGTGTTCAGAATGAATAGCCTTTTGCGCCGTCTTCCGTGCGCCTCTCGTCCCGCCGTCTTCTCGCCGCTTTCGCCGCCGTTCTCGTCGCCGCCGTCTTCGTCCGCGTCTTCTCGTCGCCGCCGTCTTCCCGTTGCCGCCGTCTTCTCGTCGCCGCCGTCTTCTCGTCGCCGCCGTCTTCTCGTCGCCGCCGTCTTCTCGTCGCCGCCGTCTTCTCGTCGCCGCCGTCTTCTCGTCGCCGCCGTCTTCTCGTCGCCGCCGTCTTCTCGTCGCCGCCGTCTTCTCGTCGCCGCCGTCTTCTCGTCGCCGTTGTCTTCTCGTCGCCGCCGTCTTCTTGTCGCCGAGTAGTCTACTCCTGCTGCGTTCTCGCCGGTCAATAACCTAAAAATGTCATTAATGGGATTACATTCGGAAGAAAGTGGAAGATGAGATAATCAGTATCTATGATTTGAAGGTGTTCACTACCTTAGCCTTGGTCAATCTGAAACAGAGGGGGAAGATAGTTACTGTAATTCCTAGAGTCGAATAAGGTGCAGCACTTGAAGGCATCATCACACGTGGGCGGGATCCATTAGTGGAAGTAAGTCATGCACAAGATTCCAAGATGCAGATAAGCCAAACAAATGACCTTAAACTGATGATATACATTACAATTGCAGCATCTGGATAATTTTAATTGTAGAACTTTCGCCATCCAGTGGCTTTATCAATACAAATTCAAGGACATAATTGGAAGACAGTATAACTATAGAAAAAAACTTCACGACTAATTATTTTTTTTTATTAACACATCGGCCGAATCCCGTTAAAGGCAGGGTGGCCCGAAAAAAAAATCTTTCATCACTCCATCACTGTCTTGCCAGAGGGGTGCTTTACACTACAGCTACAAAACTGCAACATTAACACCAGTCCTTCAGAGTGCAGACACTGTACTTCCCATCTCAAGGACTCAAGTCCGGCCTGACGGTTTCCCTGAATCCTTTCATAAATGTTACTTTGCTCACACTCCAACAGCACACCAAGTATTAAAAACCATTTGTCTCCATTCACTCCTATCAAATACGCTCACACATGCTTGCTGGAAGTCCAAGCCCCTCGCACACAAAACCTCCTTTACTCCCTCCATCCAACCTTTCCTAGGCCTACCCCTACCCCGCCTTCAATCCACTACAGATTTATACACTCTCGAAGTCATTCTGTCTCGTTCCATTCTCTCTACATGTCCGAACCACCTCAACAACCCCTTCTCAGCTCTCTGGATAATAGTTTTGGTAATCCCGCACCTCCTCCTAATTTCCAAACTCCGAATTCTCTGCATTATATTCACACCACACATTGACCTCAGACATGACATCTCCACTGCCTTCTCCTCGTTGCAACATTCATCACCCATGCTTCACACCCATATAAGAGTGTTGGTATAACTATACTCTCATACATTCCCCTCTTTACTTCCATGGACAAAGTTCTTTGTCTCCACAGATTCCAAAGTGCACCACTCACCCTTTTCCCCTCATCAATTCTATGATTCACCTCATCCTTCATAGACCCATCTGCTGACATGTCCACTCCCAAATATCTGAATACATTCACCTCCTCCATACTCTCTCTCCCTCCAATCTGATATCCAATATTTCGTCACCTAATATTTTTGTTATCCTCATCACTTTACTCTTTCCTAAATTTTCTTTCAATTTTCTTCTTTTACACACCCTACCAAACTCATCCACCAACCTCTGCAACTTCTCTTCAGAATCTCCCAAAAGTACAGTGTCATCAGCAAAAAGCAACTGTGACAACTCCAACTTTGTGTTAGATTCTTTATCTTTTAACCCCACATCTCTCGCCAAGACCCTCGCATTCACTTCTCTTACAACCCATCTATAAATATATTGAACAACCATGTGACATCACACATCCTTGTCTAAGGCCTACTTTTACTGGGAAATAATCTCCCTCTTTCCTACACACTCTAACCTGAGCCTCACTATCCTCATAAAAACTCTTCACTGCTTTCAGTAACCTACCTCCTATTCCATACACCTGCAACATCTGCCACATTGCCTCCCTATCCACCCTATCATACGCCTTTTCCAAATCCATAAATGCCACAAAAACCTCTTTACCCTTACCCGAATACTGTTCACCTATATGTTTCACTGTAAACACTTGGTCTACACACCCCCTACCTTTCCTGAAACCTTGTTCATCTGCTATCCTGCTCTCCGTCTTACTCTTAATGCTTTCAATAATAACTCTACCATACACTTTACCAGGTACACTCAACAGACTTATTCCCCTATAATTTTTGCACTCTCTTTTGTCCCCTTTGCCTTTATACAAAGGAACTATACACGTCTCTGCCAATCCCTAGGAACCTTACCCTCTTCCATACATTTATTAAATAATAGCACCAACCACTCCAAAACTATATCCCCACCTGCTTTTAAATTTTTTATCTTTATCCCATCAATCCCAGCTACCTTAACCCATTTCATTCTACCCACTGCCTCACGAACTTCCCCCACACTCACAACTGGTTCTTCCACACTCCTACAAGATGTTATTCCTCTTCCCTATACACGAAATCACAGCTTCCTGTCTTCATCAACATTTAATCAATAACGACTACTTTACTCTTCACCAATTTTGTATATAGTTCTACAAACGACACTGACGAGGTGATGAATTAAACATGAAACACATGAATATCTTCCTGTCTCAGCTTCTGACTAATCAAGTTGTATCTAGTTCATCAATTTGTTGGTATTTCGTATTGTCAATATAATATAATAGAAATAAGGATTTCCATTCTTTCTTACAGAGGAAGACAATATGTCTCGCATTATTATTGAGGAATATAACGAGTTCTACCCTTTCTTACTAAGGGAGATAACATGGGTCTGCATTTGAAAGGTTTTAAATTTTTATTTTTATTCATGGTTGCGATTTTACATATTCTTGGGCTGCTGATTGTAAACCATTTGCTCTATCACGTAAGGATTTTGAATAAAATACAAATTAATGATAATAAAATGTAAATTTTTAATAAATTGTTACTTTATTAAAATTAGGCAAGTAATCATGGAAAAGCACATTGTGTTAGTTTTAAGAACATATGAATTACAAATAAACATGAACCAAATCAAATAATTTTATTAAAAAATATGGTCCTAATGGTTAGCCTACATATTGAATCAAAGGAAGGAGGACCACTTTGATTTTCTCTTGTGCTGTGCATCGAGATCATTACGTTTCAATGACCAGCAGTAATCCACCATCATGCTGACATTCCATTTGCCCTGGTATCGAGTTTCCATGTGCAAATATCCTGATGGAACCGCTCTTCTTGTTCCTCACTGTAGTCCCCACAATTGTTGGGAAAATAGTCAAGAAGTGAGTGCAAAAAGTCCATCTTCACACTCATTCTAGACCCAAGTTGTTGGAAACTTGAAATCAGGTCTTGGATATTTCTTTTTCATATTCGGGGGAGCGTCTGTTTCCCAGGAAGTTGTGGACAATCTGCTTGAATGAAAACCAGGCATTCACCTCGACACCTGCTAATGCTTCATCAAAATGCTTGTCCTTCATCAATTACCGAATCTGAGGGCCAACAAAGATTCCTGCCTTTAGCTTGTCTTCACTTATACGAGGAAACTTTGACTCCAGGTACTTGAAAGCAGTTCCATTCTTGTTCAAGGCCTTCAACAAAGCAGAGTCCAAACAAAATAATCATATTAATGTGAGGTAATAAACACGTGCTGGCCACTAAGCGCAAGGAGTAGGAAAGTTTTCATCTTCCGCCAGATAGACATTGTGCCTAGAGAATTCAATGATATCAGTGAAGATGATAATAAGAATGGTGGAACGCTGCAGCAGGCCTACTGGCCCATACTTGGCAGGTTCTTCTCAAACCCAAACCCACTAACAAAAATACTCGCCTAACCCATTTTCACTGCAACCCAAAGACTAAAAATGGTGGAGATTGAGACACTTAAGCAACATATGGGAATCTTTATTACGGAAACGTTTCTACAAGATTGATGGACTGAACATATCGACTCCAGGCTGAGGGACTGATTACCCCAAACTCCTCCTCTCCTTACCCCTCTCTTCTATATACTGGACTGATGAAGCCACTGTGTGGCGAAACGTTTTTTTAGTAAAAATTCCCATATGTTGCATAAGTGTCTCAATCTTCAACTTGTCGGTTTTTAAACCATTGATCCGACACAATAAAAATGGCATCCTGGGCAAATATCGAGTCGACAATAAGTTAACAACTGGAGTCAACGAAACAAATTATTAAGATAATAGTGTATCCGAAGGTATTCATATAAAACTAATTTAATATATACACAACAGTGTAATAATGTTAGTAGAATTACTAATAATATGTTAGGTAAAAGGACACGTGTGCAACTATGCACACGTGTAGCAACGTTTCGCTCTCCAAGAGTTTTGTCAAAATCTTTTCTTACAAATAGGAAAATATTCAAGAATTCTTTGTTTCTGAAAAGCATAACCCACTTCATTTCCCAGGCAAAATGTAATACATAAAACCAATTTAGTACGAGCAGTGCTGAGTAATAACTCAATAGCAAGTGCACATAATTCAAAGTGAATATAGTATAAAATACAATATTCACTTTTGTCTTTTCGTATATAATACAAGAAAGCAAAAGTAGAGAACACACTATACTAGGGCAAATACTTATATTAAATAGAAACATACTAAAGGCCTCATGCATGACACAATACTAAGACATGTACACAAATACCATAGTCATGTTCTCATAATTTTGTGATGTGGTATGTTGATCACACAACATGGTGTAGTATGTTGATCACACAACATGGTGTAGGGTACGTTGATCACACAACATGGTGTAGGGTATGTTGATCACACAACATGGTGTAGGGTATGTTGATCACACAACATGGTGTAGGGTATATTGATCATACAACATGGTGTAGGGTATGTTGATCACACAACATGGTGTAGGGTATGTTGATCACACAACATGGTGTGGTATGTTGATCACACAACATGATGTAGGGTATGTTAATCACACTACATGGTGCAGGGTATGTTGATCACACAACATGATGTAGGGTATGTTGATCACACAACATGGTGTGGTATGTTGATCACACAACATGGTGTAGGGTATGTTGATCACACAACATAGTGTAGGGTATGTTGATCATACAACATGGTGTAGGGTATGTTGATCACACATGGTGTAGGGTATGTTGATCACACAACATGGTGTAGGGTATGTTGATCACACAACATGGTGTAGGGTATGTTGATCACACAACATGGTGTGGTATGTTGATCACACAACATGGTGTAGGGTATGTTGATCACACAACATGGTGTAGGGTATGTTGATCACACAACATGATGTAGGGTATGTTGATCACACAACATGGTGTAGAGTATGTTGATCACACAACATGGTGTAGGGTATGTTGATCACACAACATGGTGTAGGGTATGTTGATCACACAACATGGTGTAGGTATGTTGATCACACAACATGGTGTAGGGTATGTTGATCACACAACATGGTGTAGGGTATGTTGATCACACAACATGGTGTAGGGTATGTTGATCACACAACATGGTGTAGGGTATGTTGATCACACAACATGATGTAGGGTATGTTGATCACACAACATGGTGTAGGGTATGTTGATCACACAACATGGTGTAGGGCAGCAACATGCTGATAACCCTTGATTCAGTCTCCTGAGTTTATATTCTTTGTTTACAATATACCAAGATCTTAAGAGCAGTATCAGGTCAAGACACCATGTTAGCCTCATCCGTAACCGTAGGATGTAGGTTATATGATCTGTTTGGCGACCCAGATTATCACTACTGCATAACAAGGGGCTTTCTATATAGTATGTCACTGATGTCAGCTAGGCCTGTGTACCTTGAACATGTACTTGTAGTAAATAAAGATATTATATTATTATTATTACTCAAACTTCGTCTTTATGTCAACCACCACCACTAGTATTGATAAAGCCACTGGTTGGCGAAACATCTGTAAAAATACGCAAGCGGTTACTTACGTGTTTTGTTCGTCTAGTATACTGTTATAATTCGGTACTTCATTCATTATTGGTATTTATGTGTTTTTCACTTTTCCCAAATTCTGCAGCGACCGAGGAAATTTGCCCGAAATCTGCCTCCATTCTGTCGCTTCGGATCCCTTCCCTCGGGAAGGGAAGGACTGAAATAAGGATCACTTTTATTTTAAGTGTTTTTGGAAGTGTATTATTTAGTAAGTAATCCATTAATTTTAGGATGTATTATATCAGGTAGGGTAGCTAACAAGAGATTCATTTTTTTCTGTGTATAACAGTTATTAGCGTCCGTGGCCCAAGACTATTCAACATCTTACCAGGTACCAGATCAATCAGGCTGTGATGGCTATGTAGGTCAGCGGGCAACCAGCAGCAACAGCCTGGTTGACCAGTTAGGCACCAGACGTGCCTGGCCCCAGTCCTGGCTCTGGTAGTAGAAAAACTCTCTGAACTCATGATAGATATATCAAAGGTATATGCCAAAATATAATGCTTTCTGAGAGAGCAATATAGAACCTTCACGTGTCAAGCAGACACACAAATAATGCTCATATATTTTTCTTAATTAGATCGAGAATTTGTTTGGCTGTTAATTGTCAAGTCTTGTATTGTCTTCATCAAATTTTCTGATTTTGGCGTCAGCAATTTAGGAGATATTTTGAGAGGAAAAAGGCCTTCGAGAGAGGTAGTTGCCTTAGTGACTGTGATGGACTATTGATGGAGGAATTTAACGTATTTTCCCTTTTCTTTGGAGCGAGCTTGATTTCCTTCCATTTCCCCAGGCGCTATATAATTCCTACAGGTTTAGTGCCCTGTCATGAAAATGATAATAAATTGAAATGGAAATCGGCTGGCCTCTTGAGTTCGTACGACACGCAGTTGATACAAAAGTGACCAGCTCTGAGAGTGACTTCCAATAATTTAAACCAATACCACTTGCTTAACTAGTTCCCTACACATGTTAACTAAAAGTACACAAGTGCAACCAATGCAAAATTTTATTGCGGCAACGTTTCGCTCTCCAGGAGCTTTGGATCCCTACCTACCTAGATTAAAATTATGGACTGCAAAATATACTGAATAAGGCCTTAAGATGTACCACCAAATAGCGCTACTAATGATGTCAGTACAAGACATCTACTCACTTCTGTCTTGCGCTCACTAACACCACGAAGAGTTAAGTCCACCACTTCACATTCACTCTACATCAAGGTGAATTCTGGCTTTGGTGCAGAGATCCATAAATCACTTAACTGAATATAAAATATTCCCACCGCCGCTTTCCATAATTAGAAGTTGAAGAACAGTTAAGAATACAAACTGGCCATTCAGCCATTTCCTGCGCGCGCCTCGTGGGACGCACTGTTCAATTTTCATTGAGCTGTTTGAACAAGACTCTCCAGGGAATAGGCCCTAGGCTAGGTTGCCTGGGACTAGGCCCTAGGCTAGGTTGCCTGGGACTAGACCCTAGGCTAGGTTTTTTTTTTTTTTTTTTTTTTTATTTTATTTATAAACACATATATACATAACAATCCAATAAATGCCCAAAAATAAATCAGGCTCATATAAACAAAAACAAGCAAACATAACAGGAATAAACACATCTGTCAATATATCCTATAATAAGAACCCGTGCCAAAAGCACATAAACAAAAAATGTCCATCCTACTACCCATCCTAGCTAATTTTTTCTATACAATAACAAAACACACTGTCAATGAAACTGTACATACACTGTCTCAAAAACACCGTAAAATTAAACCTTTGGTTACATATCCTACTTCTTCCCTACCACAAAACGCAGTACAAAGGCATGAAATAACATAAAACCTTAAACTTTCTGCCTATAAAACAGTTGTTGCACAATAACACATAAAAACAACTGACCCCCGTAACAAGGGTCACACCACATCATCATCTTAAATAAGAAATACATTAACATCAAGCCATCACTACCGTAGACAACACTCTACAACACAACGTCACACTCCCACACCGGAGAATAAGTCCACACAAAACACATTTGTGTTGCATACATATACAAACACTCTAGAAAAAACACATAAATATGCAGAAGCTGCACATAATGTAGAATTCAAACAAAAGATAGTAAACACATAGAATACAGTACTAAAAACGTTAAACCTAAGAAAAACATAGCAAAACATCAACTTAATCCTACATGAATTGCCACAGATACCTGGGCCAACTGCACCCAAGCACACCTGCACACTATCGGTTGTCTAACACCTAATACCTCCTAACCTCAAACCTGCCACATAAATGCAAACTGCCAGCACATCACCACTGACAAACCCTACTACTTGAACTTTAGAATATTTACACTACTACATCCTAGAGGAAAACCCCATGCGTCCATGACCCCTATGACACCCCCCAACCAACATCACTCCAAGTCTGAGTCAACACACACCTGAAAAATTACCTACAACCTTATAAAACCCCCGAAACGTCCAAAACTTGGACACCCACGACACCACCCCGACCCAACCCATCCTAGCTTCAACCCTGTATACCCACGCCTAACCAACCACACATTAATCAACCAAACTATAACCTAGTCAACCCCTTCCCGAAATGCCCAACCTCCCCCCTCCCCCCCACTCGACCAGTCCCCCTCGATTGGCTCCTACTTCATCCCCAAAACTTTAAAAGGGACACCACCGTCATCGTTCTATAACCCTCAGAGAAAGCCTGAACCCAAGTTCTCACATACAAACCCTGATTCCTGCATTTCGTCCTGTAAAAATGTGCCGCCAAGGCACGAACCCGCCTCCCACCCACTACCTCGCGCATACCCCACGACACATATATGAAATCAACCACCAGGTACATTAACCCTCTACGTACATTTTCCTCAAACCCACCAATATTCATTCTTAAAGCCCCTAACATCGAAAGCCCACACCCACCCACACTCCTCAGAACCCGTCCAAACCAAGTACCCTCACTCGCTAAACCCATTAAAAACAATTGCGCTTTAGAAGCCAAAATTCCATGTAGGAATCGAAAAACCGTCTCCTAACCCTCGCCCTCAGCCTCAACTTCCGAAACCTACCAAGTCGCCCGCCAATTATACTTTGGGTACTCTGCTACCCCCTGCACTATATCCCCCTCCCCCAAGCCTGTCCAAAACCCCCACCCGAAA